>OZ024671.1:8016667-8051443 GCA_964016965.1 Diacarnus erythraeanus
GTGTAGAAAATTCTATGGGAGGGGGGGGGGGGAGGCCATACCCTAGGACAGAAGCTCCTGGTGTATAAGAGATTATTATTATACTTAGATGACAGTGTAGAAAATTCTATAGGGGGGGAGGCCATACCCTAGGACAGAAGCTCCTGGAACAGAAACTCCTGAGATTATAGCCAACAGCATAGAAAATTCTAGGGGGGAGGCTATACCCTAGGACAGAAGCTCCTGGTGCAGAAACTCCTGAGAAGAGATTATATACTATATAGATGACAGTGTAGAAAATTCTATAGGGGGGAGGCTATACCCCTAGAATTTTCTATGCTGTCGTCTATAATCTCAGGAGTTTCAGTTCCAGGAGCTTCTGTCCTAGGATATGGCCTCCCCCTATAGAATTTTCTACACTGTCATCTATAGAGTATAACAATAATCTCTTATACACCAGGAGCTTCTGTCCTAGGGTATGGCCTTCCCCCCCCCCCCCATAGAATTTTCTACACTGTTGTCTATAGTGGTATTTAATCTCTTCTCAGGGGTTTCTGCAACAGGAGCTTCTGTCCTAGGGTATGGCCTCCCCCCCCCCCCCCCATAGAATTTTCTACACTGTTGTCTATAGTGGTATTTAATCTCTTCTCAGGGGTTTCTGCACCAGGAGCTTCTGTCCTAGGGTATGGCCTCCCCCCTAGAATTTTCTATGCTGTTGTATATAATCTCAGGAGTTTCTGCACCAGGAGCTTCTGTCCTAGGGTATGGCCTCCCCCCTATAGAATTTTCTACACTGTCATCTATAGAGTATATAATCTCTTCTCAGGAGTTTATACACCAGGAGCTTCTGTCCTAGGGTATGGCTTCCCACCTAGAATTTTCTATGCTGTTGTCTAGCTATAATCTCAGAAGTTTCTGTTACAGGAGCTTCTGCAGAGGTGTATGAGGGTCAAAAATATTGGGGGGGGCTGAGTACCATGTAGCTGTTAGGCCACGGCAAGGCGGAGGGTGTGGGAAGGGGGATGTGCTCCCTCCCATGCAGAGCACGAAGAAAATTTTGCTGGCATATAGCTACATAAACAATACTGTATAACAAATTAAGGACTATAATATTATTGGAAATACACCAAAATAGTTCCTACATTCGGTATTTACAGCAATAAAATCTTTAGCAACTTTTTCCATATCACAGGAGTCAGTAAGATCCTTATGAATGTGAAGTAAATGAGTCTTTGCTCAGACATGGACGAGTGTAAATATGTATTAACTACTTTGAGTGCAGAAAATGACCCTTCAGAAGTAGCTGATGGGATTGGCACGTTAAATATAACCTAGAATGTTATGCACCTCTGACAGCATTGACTTGTATACAACTTGGCTATTCATAGCTTCACAAATGGTACGAATGAATGTCACCTTAATAACAGTGGGCAGGGCTTGCCTAATCAAAGTAACAAGAAGAGGAAGTTCCTGATGAAGCTTCTCAAAGCTAATATCACTATTAGTTGGCTGATAAAACTCTGTACGATCCACACAGCAAAGTGATTCACACACAGTTACCTGGGCATTAGACTGATCACAAGTAGCTACTAGCAGTAGAAGCTTCAGCTTGAACAGGGGGGTAGGAAAGGGGGGGTTCAAAGGGGGCTGTAGCACCCCTAGTTTTTTCTGTACCAATGGCATACATTATTTTTTGACAGCACCCTTTTATTCATGTTTGTTCCAGTTGACTTGTGTCCTTGTGGTTCTTTCTCCATGTAACAGTAGAAATTAGATTACATCATTGTTAATTGTGTATTGTTATAGTACTGTACCTAACTCTAGTATATAGCCCATAGCAATAGTACAATTGACAATAATTTAATCTGTTACATGGAGAAGGAGCTGTCCATCCCTTCAATCTGTTAACATGATATACATGTGTAAATTAATGTAACACCCTGGTATCATGATCATGTGATAAACTAAGCAACTATGATCAGATGCCATGTCTAAGCTATAGCTAGCTATGTATCAGAAGATGCTGACCAGATTTTTTGGCCAAGGTCACAGTAAATGAATCAAGTTCAGCCAACTGTGAAGCAACCAGTGTGTGTCCTGATGATCAAATTTAAATGTAGACAACTTTCTTAGTAGTAAAATAAAAATTGAATCCCCAGGGCCATGAAGTTAAAATTCCTATATTATATAATAATAATGAAAGGAAAAAATCTGCTCCATGTGAATGTCCTTGTTGTATCATCCACTGCAAATATCCAGATTTATGATTAGCTAGAGCAGTTAAAGACAAGGCAAACATGTCCAAATACAGCCTGGGTGGTATAAATATCCTTGAATAAGTGTGTGCACCACTTAAGACAGAATATTCTACTCTATAGTTATGCCAGCATGCTGAAAAGTGAAATTTGCTGACTTTCAGTAAATCAAAATTTTATTAATGATCAAGGCAATGTTCTTTGCTGCACAATGCAATGACAGTTGTGTATGACTTGGGCATATACAATTAAGTTTTCCTCAAAATGACTTTCCCTTTTGATAATTTGGGAAAGGAAGTACCAATACCATTAAAGATATTGAAAACTTAATTGGTATTTTGATAATTTGGGAAAGGAAGTATCTATCCAATACCATTAAAGATATTTTAAAAACTTGGCAGCAACAGTAGAGAGGTCTTTTTCTTTTTTATGGATGCTTATAAAACATACCCAGAAGCATAATAATAATATTATAGGTTGAATAATATTATTTTTGTTGTATATTCAAAATGACAAACTTGATTTATATAGCTACGTATTGTCTTTTGAAAGCTTTCATAATATTAATATTTTTGTTGGTCTTTTTATGATAATTATAGCCTTAAATAATTGCCCCCCCCCCCCCACCCCCTCCCCTCCACCCATTGTAATTGCAGCACTCCTACCTAAAATCATCTTCCTACCCCCCTGTTGAACTTGTAGATCCTCTGAATCTTCTACAGCCACAGCAAGGCTCTCAAATGAGAGACTGGCCTGTCTAAACCTCTTGGTCATGTTGACTCAATAAGCATAGAGACTAGGCAAAGTGTATGCAGGTGTAGCTGCTTTGTTTGTGGTTTGGGTTATTACAAGTCAATGGCAGTGTGAATTCTATTATACATAGCTGTGTGTGTGTCCACAATAATTTTGGCCAAAATATTGGGGGGGGGGGGCTCCAGCCCCTCCAGCCCCGCCCCACTTCCTACGCCCCTGTTCTGTCCTAGGCCCCCCCTATAGAATTTTCTACACTGTCATCTATAGAATATATAGCTAATCTCTTCTCAGGAGTTTATACACCAGGAGCTTCTTTCCTAGGTTATGGCCTCCCTCCCATAGAATTTTCTACACTGTTGTCTATAATCTCTTTCCACGAGTTTCTGTACTAGGAGTTTCTGTCTCAGGATCTAGCCTATTAATATTTACTATTTAGCTACCACCGTCTACCTCTGCTGCTCTTGCCATAGCATACCTCTGATGCTCTTACCAAAACATAGGCCGGAGAAAATACCCTGGGGGCGGAGGCTATACCCTAGGATATTAACTCCGGAGGGAGGCCATACCCTAAGAGCGACAGCTCGGGCGGAGGAAATATACCCCGGAGGCTATATCCTGTGACACCGGATCGATTTTTTTGTGACACCGGTACCTATTATGATTTTGCATTGAAAATTATTGATGAAATATCGACCGTTTACCTGTAGGTACAGTTTTTAAGAAAAACACCAACACCATTAAATTCTACATGTTTTTTAAGCTACATCACTGCTTAAAAAAAAAGACAAAAATCTATGGTAGAGAAATCACTGCTTAAAAAAAAGACAAAAATCTATGGTAGAGAAATTTAGTTAATACAAAATGGGCAGAATCACTCTTGTCCTTTGTCATCAATAAACACAAGAGGTACTCCATAAGATCTGTTCTTCTTCCACAGTGATGAGATAAGGCACTGGCCCTGGGTTTGTTCATGGATAACTACCAGAGAGTAAGTTTATTAGAGTTGTAGTGAAGACATTATGAACCTTGACATTAATATTTAGCTGTTCCATTCAGCACAGCCTTCATAGCAGCATTCATCTTGCTGTCCTCCATTGCTTCTTAGTGTATGGTCGCTTTATTGCTGCTTTAGAAGATGGTGAAGGAGGGCATGGTGGCACGAATTCTTCCTGGAATAACTCCGTGGTGTGAGCTGCAAAAGATGGATAAACACTAAAAAGAACAGCTACTGGAATCCTTTCTTACCTTAGAAGCAAGGATTGTAAGCGAGAAAAGTATAGAATATGTAGCAAGCAAACTATAAACAACACATGCAACAATAAAGTTACTGTATGGTACTGGTACTGGTCATTGGCGGCCTACGCTACTAGCTATAGTCAAAAAGATTATGGAAAAAAAAAAAAAAAAAAAACAGTGAAATGTTGAGACAAACCCAATATCAGTAGACTGAGAGAATAAAAATCATTAAGTATAGCTATCTGAGAAAGCATCTATGAGTCCCTATGGTCCAGCAGTAGCCCTTTCCTCCCAAAAAAGTGTAACTTTACACTCTTTTTAACTCGACCCCATCAGCACCAGGATGTCCCTCTGCTGCCAACCTTTGACTGTCAGCATCAGAAGTCAGAACAATAAGTTGTGGTCCATCAGTTCTCTGATGTTGGACTTGGAGGGGGGGGGGAACTAACTTGATGTTTCTGTGATGTTTGTATTACTAAAAAATGGAAAGTGGCATAGTGCATGGGACACAGCACCATCAGTGTGAGAGAGGCCATAAGCAGGCCAGCAAGTAGCTCATCCATTCTGCCTTAATCTGCTAGCCACCATCATGATGACCTGCACAACCTTTTGGCATGGTGCTGCCTAGTGATGACCAATGTCAGAAGAAAAAGACAGCTCATTGTTCTGACTCAGCAGCAGCAGAAGGATATCCCAGAGTTGAAAAGATTTCAGTGAGAAAATGGACTCCTAATTTATAAACAGTTAAAGAAAAGGTAAGACATGACCTGCCTAGGTTAAAATAATAATCCTCCGCCCTGGATCCTGGATCTGCCCCAATCTCACGCTCCCACGCCTACATGACAGAAACTCATGCACAATGGATGATGGCTGGTTCCTTTTCTCCGCAGCTCCAGGACTAATTGGGCTCAGTTCTGTACAGTTCTGTACAGTTCTGTAATGTGCTAGTGCTTGCTCAGTGAAGATTTCCAGATCTCAAGTCATACAGTGCTATGATTATGGGCACTGGAAATCAACGACAAATCAAACTCAGGTGCAGAAAGATTGCAATTTCATGCACTCACAGGTAGTAATACCACTGGTCACATCAAAAGAAAGGGTGCTTCAAAGTTTTCATGAAAGCAGGTGAAGATGTCGTCTGTGCTCCCACAGGATTGGTGTTGGAGTGTACCCACCCCAAGTTATGTTGTCTCAGTATGGAATCGAAAAAGGTTAGCTATTTGTCAACTGTTCAACAAATTTATTCTTGGTTTTCGTCAGCCAAGGCACTGATGTGGTGCATGTTCAAGCAGCTGAAGGGTAACCAAGGTGTGGAGAAGCTATTTTCAACTCAAGGATGTATCACTGAGCATATAAATTTCGCAGTGTCTATTGACACCGACGATCAGTGTCACTGGACCGCCACTGAGTGTCTATTGCCACCGACTAGTCATGCGATGAGTTATAGATAGCTAATATAGCTGAGAGAGCTAGCTAAAAGTTGGTAATGGAGGAAAATTTTATTAAAAGGACCAACCTCAAGTAACTGAGCGAGATGCCTCCTACAATGATGAGATGGTTGAAGTAAGAATGGAACAGGAAATAGTACCTAGGTGGATGGCTCCACCAGCAACAACTATTGTTCAGTTGGTAACAATCACCTGCTGAGTCAGCTTGTCATGTGCTGGCTATATATTGTTTGGTCTAGTTCCACTTTAATAGTAGAGGGAATCGGTAAGCAAGTGTTTTGACAAGTAGCTATTTTTTGGAAGCGCAAAGTTTTATAACCATGCTAGAATAAACTGTAATACATGATAATCATGTGATTTCTACAAACCTACAAATCTGATTTTTCTGAAGCACTGGTTCAGCAGAGCCAATGAAAGTGCTATTATTCACTAGTCTTGTTCTCGCTCACTCTTGCTGAAAAGTAAAAGAGAGCCTGGTGCACATAGACTGCACATGAAGGATGAATGCCCCTTCCCGGCCCTCTCTAGATGAAACCCTAGTAATGGCAAGTTCTTATTGGTGCTATAGTGCCAGAAGACAATGTAAATGGCTGCAAAGCAATTGAGCGTGATGCCTCCTGCAATGATAAATGCTGTCATGGAAGATCACAAGGTCCACTCCAGAAAACTCTTTTGATTGCTTTAATTGTGGAGCAACCTCCCACTGACGTGATTGAGTGTTAAAGTATGTAGCTATGTCATGGTGGTCAGACTTCGCCAATTTGTGTGCACAAGGCTATCTTTTTCTGCCAACTGAGAGCCTTTCCATGGGGATTGCAGACCAATTTATGGGAGGAGCTGGGGAGACATTTGGTTTAAAATAACCCCGATCATACTGTTTCACTATATACAATGAATTTGATTTTTTCACCAAAATGTTGCTCTTGCTCTTACTCTGAAGTCTCATTTACTTTCGTGGGAGGGGGGGTATGGTAGAGTTGGCCCATTCCCTGAGTACCTGTTAAGTGGTCTGCAGTTAATTTAACTAGGGCTCTTAATGAGTCATTTAACCATGTTAGGCCCTGAAGAGATTTTTTTGAATAAGACCACTATAGTGCAACCAGGCATCCAGTTCCAAACAGTTCTATCAGTCATAACTTCTACAAAAATCACTTTTAGAGCTTACTTTTTGCTTCTATCAGCTTCCCTGTGAACACTCTAAAGTATGCCACCTTCAAAATCAGGGGCAGATCCAGCTGGCTATATATTTTGAAGAGTCACATGGCCAGGGAATTAACACTGTTCACAATCCATGTCCCAGTCATCAACCACATTACTATTAACACTAAAGTAATGTGGTTGATGACTGGGACATGGATTGTGCAATGTGCACTTAATTAGATACAGTCTAGGCTAGACAGACTATAGCTACTAACAAACATGTTTGACAAAAAAGGGGGGGTTCGGACCCCCTGGAGATCTGCCCCTGGTGTAGCCTGTAAGAGAAATGAACAGTGCTCTTGTAAGGCACATAGCTAATCTATAGCCTGTAGCTATAGCTATACAGAGTTTTGCCAGACTAGCAACAACAATTAATGTGGCAAAATTCAAAGTGATGGCCATGGGACTCAGGATGACTAGCTATATTAACACCTTAGTATGTAAGTAAAACCTACATTACATCACTTATATTGTTGTTTGTTATAGTACAAGCACATAATAATAATATTATCTCTACATGGATAATTCATGGTGACCATCTTGAAATTTTGCCATTGCTTCAGAATAAAAAGATTGGAAATAGCTTTTTCATATTCACTATAAACTTAGAAGTACAACTTGCCAGGTTAAGATGATCAAATAATTTATTATTATTATTATTAATTTGAAAACTTCCGCCGTATCCGTCATTGAAGTTAGTGCACTCGGTAAGTTTAAGTGCTTCTCTTTGAACAGCGCGCTCACCCACTTCTGAAGCCTTCCACTCCCTGAAATTTAGCGTGGTGATAGTAGAAGGATGGTAGTTGCTTCTGAGATAAATGGTATTATGATTCTAGCCAAAAATGTTATAATAATAATTATTATTGAAAAATTATTTAATGATAATTATTATTATTTTCATGAAATAATTATTATTGTGTACCTTTTCCCAGGCACAGTCACAATATTGAGTACACAGGTAATATATGTGTTATGATACAAGGATCAGACATCAAGCTATTGTTGAGACTGTGTTCCTGGTTACAGTGTTCTTATTTTTTTGTAGATGATAAAAATGTGACGTCACCTGAAGTACCTACAAATGTGACATCACCTGAAGTATCTACAAATGTGACATTTATATATATCTGAAGTACCTACAAATATGACATCACCTGTAGTATCATCAGGTAATACATGGTTTGGTACAGACCATTACCAGATCAGTGTGGGAAATGTATTTTCTGTTAAAGACCATTAATTAGACTAGAGGGTGAAGGTTATTCTAAACTGGAGGATGAAAAGTCAAGGTAGGGCTAGGGCTAGCGTAGGAGTAGGGAGGCTAGTCTAGTAATTTATTTCATAAGTGGGTAATACTACCACATTTTAACCTGCTTTATAGATTTTGTAGGTGTAGCTGATATGCTGGGGTAGCCATTGGAGTTTCACTTCTCTTGCTGTAATAAATCGATGGAAAATACAATTATGTATATCTGATTAGAGTGTGCTAGTATTAAAGGGAAGCTACAATTTAGCTGCTTCTGTAATACCAAACTGGATACATATAGGTGTACCTTAATCCCTTATTTGACCCACTGTCTTAAATCAGTGTGAGCAGTCTTAATATTATTTCCATACTTCATTATGCATCTTTGTAACAAGTATGGATAAAAAATGTCATTATCTATATTTGTTGTATAGTTATTTCTAACTATAGCTAGCTTTGCACGCAAGTAATTTAGCAATACTCAAAAGATTATTATGCTAAAAACTGAATGAACTCTAAAAACATGGACTATATATTAACGTGCACTAATTAAGATGACATCACAGACAACTAGTGATACTAATAATAATAATAAATGACATAGTTTGTTCTCGAGTTATTACAATATTAATGTTGAATGTTTCACTATATACAGCTACTGACACCACTTCTGCAAGTGGAGAACTGAAAATAATATTGTATATAATTGGAATAGTGGCTGCTGTTAGTGGTTCTTCTAGTTGCTGAAAGATGAACCAGTTTGAATGACAGACATAATTAAATGACTAATTTCACATTATTTATGTGTGTAGTTCTATTAGTATAGCTATAATTATTATTATCCATTAATAAAGTTGTGTGTAAAGAGTTAATGAATTTTTTTTTAAGGAGTAACTTTTTCTATATCAGCAATGACTTGTGACCGGATCTGAGAAAAGGACCTTTAGTTATTGATAGAGCATTTCTCTTTAAATGAACCGGGATATATATAGGCGTCAGAACATTTACAAGGAAGGCGTTTGAAGTCTAGCTGCAAGCAATCTATGCTGTAAGCTAAAAATCAATTTTTCTGCATTCGTCCGCACCACGCCCCCAGGATGAATGAAGAAAAAACGAAGGGTTGGGAGCATGGATTCTACGGCTCTCCAGGTTGGAGATTCTTCCTCAACATTCGACTAGTTCGCTATCTGTCAACTAGAGCTGTAATTGATATGACTAAAATGAAGTAGTTAGCTAGATAGTATAAGTAGATAATTATTGTAGGTAGATGTTAGCTATATACTTTCTACTGCATGGCTAGATCACTTTAAGTTATTATTATAAAGGTTATAATAATATTATAGCTGAAGTCTAGATAACCGCTAGCTATTAGTTACCATGGCGACGACGTAAAACCGTATACTATCTAGTAATTTATCCGTATTATTAAAATAATAGTCCGTCCACGAGCAACTTTTTCCTGGAGTGGGATTTTTAAACGATGTGTTCGACCGGTTAGAAGTGGATTTAGGACACAAAATTTTAACAGAAGGTAGGGGAAAGTCCATAGTTTATTATAACTTAATAAAAATTTTTTTGGCTGGTAGTGACCGGTGAGCTATAATTGGCTATTATCTCGGAATGAATTTCTGCGCGATAAGGTCCCTTTTCTCAGATCCAGTCACATGCAATTACACAATGACATAAGAGAAACCCCATGCTAAAGAGATGGTGTTGAATACAAGTACTGTAAATAGACTGCTATATATTTTGTTCTATGCTTGGCCACATAATGACATGCAATCATCTATAATAAGTTGATAATCTTAACAGTACAGTGAAACCTCTGATAATGACCTTATGAAATAAATACAAAACTCTGTATAAAGAACATAATATATACTGTCTGGTTCTTAAATAAACTGGTCATATAACGACAGCCTCCCTACAAGCTGATTCCAACATGCTGTCATGCACTTAAGGGAGGAGTATAGGTGGTTTTGTTAACTTTACTTTGTTACACCCCATGAACCTGATTTTTGCCTAAATGTAGTTCTTTGAATAAGCTTTCTAAGCAGTGATGCCCACTTAAAAGATATTTTGAGGGTGTTTATAGTGCTGCATGTCTACTATATGTGGCCTGTGGCTAGATGGATGAATAACATTAGTTGACCACGCAAAGAGGAAAATTAATAGTAATAACATGTACACCGAGTACCAGCAAAACAAGATATAGCTACATCACTAGGGTCTGACCAAATCTGCTCCTTTTTTGCCCATTCTGCGCATGCTCTGCTCTACTGCTTTCAAATTTTACCTATTCTGCTACCAAACCCCTATTCTGCTCTAATTTTTATGAGTAAAAAATACAATTATCGTTCATTATAATAATTGCAACATAAATTAAAGGTTTCAACATAATCTTCTAAACATTGGTTCTGTTTTGACTCAAACGAGTTATTCAAAAGAGAAAATAATCTCTCAGCTGCTGCTGCTGATGTTTGTATCAAGACAACCTTCTGGGCTGCAGATGACCAACTAGGTAAAGAATCCTCATTTAGTCTCCACCATTCCAAAATATCAATGTTTGGACTAACACCAGAAGATTTTGAGAGGTAAATAGGTAGTTCTTGCTTTAGAGAAGTAATAAGAATCAAAGAAAAGAATTGACGCAAGTGAGTTTATACCAGAAGCAGATGGTTGCATTTCATTCATTTTTGATGGCACAAAGTATCTAGCAGCTTTGAAGGCATTTAGTGGAGAGAGTGAATCATTGCCAAACTTACTTTGGAAATAGAGCAAGGCATTTTTTTACACAATTGAAGTCCATTGCTGCTATACATTAATCTGATATACTCCATTCACACTCAGTCTGGTTGTTACTTGTTAGCCTGTTAAGTGAATGAATGCCTTGCGAACTATTGCTACATATGCAAAAAAATTTGCCTATTCTGCTCCCATTCTGCTCACTGCTTTGGTACACCTATTCTGCCCGAATTCTTCCAGGCAGATTTGGTCGGACCCTATACATCACATACATAACTGCTACATTGGAGTACAAGAAATGGGCTATCTAGCTAATGATAATAATATGATAATATAATAAGTGAAAATTAATTTTTTTAAAAGGTATATTTTGATCTTTGTCTTGTATGAAGAATCTAGATTGGTTTCCTGCACTTGCAAGTGATTATATCCTTGCTGATATAATGCTTACTCCATTAAATTACTCCATTAAAAAAATTTAATTATAATCATACAGGACAATAATGAAGTGAAATATACTAATAGAACTACACACATAACTAATTATAGTCATTCATGTCTGTCATATCAACTGGTTCATCTTTCATCTTTGAATCTCGCTCCTTCTATCAAAATCATAAAATTGGTATAATACTACTATTACTATCACTACTAGCTACTGCTATTACAGTCTGAAATATCAGGGGGAGAACACAGAGCATTGAAGTGAACCTGAAGATGCCATCACAGAAACACAGACAGACTCAATGTATGAGGAAATACTTCAGGAGAAACCAGCCACCATAGAACTTACAGAGAATAATTATAACTTATGCTCCACTTACTCAGTAACTTACAAATTAAACACCAACTAATTATAGTAATATTCATTTTGTAGCCATACACATTATTAATTTTTTGTAAACAATCACACACGCTGAACTATCCAGTTTTCAGAGATTATAATAATGTTACTACTGTAGCTACAGAGAATATTCTTTGCTCACTTTTTGATCACAGTACATAAAGGCCATTATTCATGCATAAAAATATTATCAACACTGAAACATCTAACTATGTGACTAGGTACTTAGGATTGCTTTAGAACATAGTAAAAGATTATATTTGCTTAGGAAATGCATAAAGTATGGGAATAGCCAGTAAAAATCCTACTCTAGTTTGTTATGATAATAATATCCATGATAAAAGTATGTTTGGAGCCAGATATTTATTCCTGTACAATTATAAAAGGAGAAGTTGTTTCAGTGTACATACCTCTGAGTGTGAAATCTCGTCCCTATAAACAACAATAAACAACAACAATAAGTATAACATTATTAGCTATTGTAAAAGTAAACACATGGGGAGGGGAATTCTTATAATTGCTACCATCAAATTACCTCATACATAATAATTATTTGGAACAGCCACAAGAGCAACTTCAACAACAACAACAACAACAACAATGATATTACCAAATTTTTGGATAGTAGATCTAGAACATGACTATATTATAGCTCTAGAAATATTATGTTCATCATTTCAACTGAAAGAGGATTATTATACTGACTCACTCGACTACTTTATAGTTTAATGTGTAGAGCACATTAGCTACATGTATGGGGCTGAGATCAAAAGTAGGTGGAATCATACCTGACAGTTACACTGTATTATACCTGGTTTCCATAATAATATGATTATAACTCCTGCTATTACAGCACCAGTGAGAACACTAACAACAGAAGCCACTATCATAATTATGTGCCATGTTTTCAGTCCTCCATTTCCAGAAGTGGTGCTGGTAGCTGTAGCTATATAGCAAAACATTAAATATGACATTTATATCTACTTATTTACATACTTGTTACAGAGGTGCATTTATAATAATAATTATGGAAATATGGCAACCACATGACTGCTCACACTAATAGAAACACGAACTAGTTTGATTATCGATAAGGGATTATGTGTATCCAGTTTAATACTACAGAAGTATGGAGTCAATTCACTGAATAGTAGTTTCTCTCTAATACTAGCACACTCTAATTAGAGATACAAATTTGGAAAATGCTCCATCAATTTACTATAGCAAGAGGAAGCAAAACTCTAATGGCTACCCCAGCACACAAGCTACACCTTACAAAGTCTATAAAAAAGGCTAAAACACGACACTATTAATAAATTAATAGTCCTCCTATCCCTCCTTCCACCTCCCTCCCCTCTTGCTATGCCAGGGAAATCCTATATTCCTACTCATCTTTCATAATCTTCACCCCCTAGTCTAATATAATGTTCTTTGACAGAAAATACATTTCCCATACTGATCTGGTAATGATCTGTACAAACCATCTGATGTATCCACAGATACTGTATTATCTGATGATATAAATGATGATGTCACATTCGTAGGTACTTCAGAAGGAACATCTACAAACAATAACACCAATTATAATAAACCAGGACCACAGTCTCAACAATAAAATCTGCTAATAAGATGTATGACCCTTGTATCATACCTATGTACTCAAATTCACACTACAATACTTTATTACACTTCATGAGATTTCCTATTGATCAGCAGTTATTTCTCTAAAGTGTAATTAAATTGTGAGATTGCTGTAAAGTCCAAAGCGTGTTGGTCTTTATTACAATGACTACTTGTTATTATATCTAAAACCAAGGTTCTACCCACACAGGTCAGTGGTGAACACACCAGCTTTCAACTACTGTGACCAGCCTATGGCCATCTCTATAATCAATCAGTAGAATGCTTTTATGCAAAAAAAAACAAAACAAAACAAAAAAAAAAAAAAAAAAAATTGATACACTTTTACTTCAAAATCACTTCACAATGGATATAATAATATTATGTTTGTTCTTCTTCTTTGTCTAGATAAATTCTTGGGCCAAGAACCTTGAACAACTGAAGCCAAGAAGACATCTACTCACTGTGCATGTGAGTTTCAAGCTATACATACATATGCTGAAAACAGGAGTGGTTTACCTTAGTCTAGGTGGATACATAAATGTTTCCTCTATAATAATTGCTTGCCACTACTAGCCAAGTCTCTAGAGTAGCCAGAAGTGGTCTCCTCGGAAAGTGTTTGGTACCATAATTATTCTTGGACTGGTTTTCTCCATCAGAACTATATCATTATATTTTTCCCCCCATTTTTCTCTATGACATGAGGGAGGTGGGGAAAATTTTCATAGAGGGCTAGTCTATCTCCATATAGAGTGGAAATTCCGTGGGAATTTGGCTAACTAGGTTCCACTAGCACTTGCTTTAATGATGCTATTCATGTGCAGAGTTTATTTTGTATTTCGTAATAGTGGCCAAGTTTATACTTTCAGCTATGATTTTCCCCTACCTCCTTGAATTCTATAATTTAGTGTGATAAGGGTCTTAGTATCTCTCACTATAAGACTGACTCAGTGACAGTGTATATAGTGTTGAGTGTAATAACTATAATAATTAAACAACCTACTAATTCCTCAAAGCAGTTTACTATCTGTCAATCACTACCATAAGTTGGTGAGGCAATTTTAAATCATTAATTTTGGTGGTACTGAAGTACTAAATAAATATTGGAAATAATATTGACCTATTATTCAAAAATTTAGCTCTTTCAAGAGCTCTATTCAGGCCCCCATCAAGTCTAAAAATGGCCAAGATAGCAAAAAATATATGACTAATGTATATATCCTATTCCTTATCCTATATAGTGCATGAAGCAGTTTTGCAGTATTAAATATTAGGTAGCCATAAACTATAGGCTTATGGCATGTACAGGTACACCAGAATGTTATCATTGTTGCCTGATCAATCTCTAACACCAGCATAGAATCCCCTAACATGGCTAGGAGAAAACCTTAACATGGCTAGGAGAAAACCTTATAAAAACACTCTAATTAGCTATTGATTGTTTGAAATTGTGAGGCAGAATAGACTTAAGCATGTGCAATAATATGATTTGAGTGTAATAGTACAAAATGGCAAGAACTGTATCATATAATGGGAAAATCAGCATAATCACATGTTATTACAGCTCTAGTTACTGACATACGTACATACCTGCCATTACTGAAATGGTCAAGTTTTCACTATCTGATCCGTCAAAACAGGCTACAGTCACACTACCAGAACTCTGTAAACTAAGTAATGAATATGTTGATTCCCACAATCCATCTCCACGAGGTAGTAATGTTGCATATGACTTTGAAAGAGGTTTATGAATAATATGTTCCATGCTTTCCAGATTGTCAAAGTAAAATTCACTCATACTGTTCAACGTCCAGACTAATCTTGAGCCATTTGTAATGCAAAGAAAAGTAATGAATTCTCCAGGACAAAGTACATTGTCTAGTGCTGTTGATGTAACCTTAAAGATAGCATTCCCTAAAATTGTAATAATAATCTTCACTGAGTTAGCATGTGTAAAATGATTAATATTACAGGTACATATTATATGTAATATTCAGATCACAAGACCATGCATTATAATGCTGTTTTCCCCACATAGAGAAGTGTACCACTACTTGGTATGGTTATTAGTATGCAAATTTGAAAGTAAAATATTCTTAGAAGCCAGAATCATTCCTAATTACCCATTTATGAATCTGTTTTTCAAATTAAATATTGTCAAGTAACATAGATTTAAGGTAGTTCATTGGTTTTGTTTATTTAAATAGCTAGTGATTATATACATATACACAATTCATAGTGAGTTACCAACTAAAGAAACAGGTATCATACTATCCATACTCTCATCTAGATTACAGAGTGTACACAGCTATACTTCCTCTAACGTAAGGTAATGTTTATTAATGGGTACAAAATTTAGCAGTTTTGTGCTATGAGCCATTTAACTGGTACAAACATTAGCTATTTAGACTTTATCATAGTAGCTATACGAGTAATTATTATTGCACACTATTAGTCCATGATGTTAATATTTTTATACATAGATGTCTTCAAAAGGTGGGAGAGTAACTGTACCATCAAACAGACCAAGAATTTTTGCTTTTTTCCACCTCTTTAATGTTACCTGTCAACCTTCTTCAGTTGAAAAAAAAAATATAGACATTGACCAACCATTGTACATGTAATGATTTAAACAATCATACTAGCTAATTAAGCTGCTGTTTCATCAATCTTCTTCATGCAACTCTATGGTGACCTTTAATTAACCCTGTCAAACTTTACATTAAAATTCGCTAAAATGAGTACCCATTTATAAATGTTACCTCAAGATATATTACCAGCATTTAGCTATATAGTCAGCACTTCAAAAATCACAGGAATTAGAAACACAAATGTACATAGCTAACATGGTTAAATATGGTAAGGGCTCTATGCATAAGAGGTGTTGAGCATGCCCAAAATAGTAGTGTGTAAAACCTCATGTATAGTAGAATGTGTTGTCAAGTATACTAGCTGAATTGCTATCTATTATAATAATATTAGAAAATACATTCTTTGGGAATTGGGATAACCCCACTGAGGTTACTGACAGTACTGCCCCACAGAAGGTAAATCTACATCTAAAGTTAAGTGAACCTTACAAGCTTCTTTCTAACAGCAGCTACTTGTGTAGTATATACAAGTATTTTCAATAAAACATGAGATTTATTGGACTCTGTTCAAGAACTAAGCCATTATAAAGCTGAGTCAGCATACTGCACATGCACATCCAACAACTATTAATAGTACAATCTTTTAAAATGCAGTAGTGTAGTGTGCTATTTGTGTGGACAGACAAGGGCATTATGTGTCTACAAAAGATAAGAATTAATGATAGTAGTTAAATAGGACAGTGGTCAGATACCAAATACCTGTTATAACAAAGTCTATACTTTTAGATAAGTGGCTATTTTAGAACATGATAAGTAATGATGTAATAATCAATGTAAGCTAAATATGAGTTAACAAGTTCAGTTAACCACAACTATGTAATTGCTGACAATCCCAAGATGGAGGACATAGTTATTGTCATTAACTCAAATAAGAGATAATTATTAAAGAGTTGCCAATTGGACTTCAACAGGCCATTTATGTAATAACAATTTATTAGGCCTTGACACATTATGCTTGAAAATTTAGCTATTATGCTATGCTTCTATGCTACACAATCATACTTGTCATTATGCTCTCATTAAAAGTCATTATACTCTAGCAGCTTTTGCCATGATTTCAGCTCTACCACAAGCCCTAGCCATTGTCAGCTTCAGTTAGTTAGCACTTCAAGAAATGTTAAAATTGGAGTAATGCTCAAGTTTAGCTAACAACTTTACATTTTTTGTCACTATGCTCACAAAATGTTGCTACTATGCTCAATTATGCTCAAGTCAGACAAGAGAGCTATTATGCTCGGACATAATGTGCCAAGGCCTAACTCTGTTGCTAGTAATTAGCTAGGTAAGTCAACCAATTAACTGTTAGCAGAATAGTTTTATGGATTATGAATATTTTCTCTTGCTATGGTATGGGGACATAGTAATTTTCCTATCAATAGCCTCTCAGTCTCTGACCAACTAAAGGTATTGTCATGTTATATTATAATATTATAGTGATACAATTGCCCAGTTCCTTTAATTCCTCATAATATCTTACAGCTACTAACAAAACCCACAAAGAACTATAATAATAATACATAATTATGGATATAGAATTGAGATAGGTGTTTAGTTGACTTGGATGCAAAGGAAGAGGGAACTAATAATACCTAGCCCCCAAAAGATATTCTATACAGTTACAGGATAATAAACAAACAAACAACAATAATAACAAACAACATTGAGTGGATTAGTACTAATAATAGCTACAATGAAAACTTACCAGGTGTAGTTGGGGGACTTTTTAGACTGCAAGACTCCAACCCTTAATAATAAAATAAGAACATATTATTTGTACCTACACATGTTAATTTTAAAGAGGAGTATGGTCAGGAAAATTTTCTGTGAGCTTAAGCACACGGTCATCTAGCATTCTCAAATCTTCTACACTCCTGATTACACAGCCTGTGGTTAAGTGACATGGGTGACATGTTTTCCATTGCTTTTAATCCTGTTATGTATTTGTTAAATGGAGATCTGTGGACTCTCCATTCCCTCCACAGTCTACACCATAGTAATTTTCAAGTTGAAGAGTTAATATAATTCTACTGCATCAGAATGTTTATTACTGTTGCACGATCAATTTCAACATAAAATCCCCATGATAGTCAACATACCAGCATGAAAGCACTCTATGGTTAATTAGCTATCTGACGATGTTTAAAATTGGAGATACCAGGCAAAGCAGAATAGACTTTAGTATTGTTTAGTAGGTTTAAAGTGTAGTGTGAATGGCAATGATAGTTACACAAGTGTCACATGATACTACATACCTCTAATTCTAATGGTCAATCCTTTACTATCGGACCCATCAAAACAGACGACATTCATATTACTAGAACTTGGTAAACTGAGTAAAGAATATGTTGATTCCCACAATCCATCTCCACGAGGTAGTAATGTTGCATATGAATCATCTTGAGGTCTAGAGATAATCTTTTCCACGCTTTCAAGATTATCAAATGAAAATTGACTCATATTATTCAGCCTCCAGACTAATCTTGAACCATTTGCAATGCAACGGAAAGTAATGAATTCTCCTGGACATAGTTCATTTTGACATGCTGTTGATGTTAGACTAATGACAGCATCCCCTAAAATTGTAATAATAATCTTCACTGAGTTAGCACGTGCAGAATGATTAATATTACAGGTACATATAATATACAGATCACAGGACTATGCATTATAATACTATGTACATTATGTTCTCCCCACATAGAGAAGAATAGAGTATACTAGTCTATTTGGTATGGTTATTAGTAGTTCATTGGTTTTGTTTATTCATTACTTCCTAAATAGTATTTATATGTACACATAATTCTATTGGGAGTTACCCATTAAAGAAACAGGAACACACTATCATCTAGATTACATTGTGTAGACAGCTATAAGAGGAAGGAATTAAGTGGTTCCTGTACATAATACATAATCAGCTTTATAGTAAGCATTGCTAGAAGTGGGAGTGGGCGGACTGCTGTAACCTCTTACTCCATGATAAGAGTCTTCATTTCATGCTTAGGAAGAATGTAGTTATTGGTTATTATCAGAGCCTGTTAGTATTGAAATAGTGGTTGGCTAATAAGTATTATCCTACCATACTATAGTCTATGATACTGTATGCCACCTACTCTAGAACAAAAAACGAAGTATATCAGGTGAGTAGATATTTGGTTCCATAGGGCTATATAGAAGTGTTAAAGGGCTAGGAGGGTTAAGGACTAGGAGGGTTAAGGGCTAGGAGGGTTAAGGACTAGGAGGGTTTAGGGTTAGGGTTAGGATTAGGGTTAAGGGCTAGTATTAGTGACTAGGGTTTATGACAAAGGTAAGTGACTAGTAGCTAGATGGGGTAAATAAATGGTAGGTGGAGTTACTGACGTATATATTGACTCAGCATCAACCTTCAATTTTAAAAGTCATTATTGTAGCTCTATAGCTAGCTAGTTGTCTAATGAGATCATGACTAATTGTCCCACAATAACAAAAATATTCGGTAGCACAAAACAGGTTTGTCTAGAACACCACACCCACATTCATAGCTAGCAATATACTCTATTTATAGCCTAGCCGGCTACTACATTCACGACTACTACTAGAAGATATTACGCACCTGTCGCCATGAATCCAATAATCACAATCATTATCATTAGAGTCTCTCTCTTACTGCTACTCGTACTCGCCGCCATTACAGAGGCGCATATATCCGGTATAATTATGCAATGTACATGAATTCATAATTACATCATCACGCTCGATCATAATTACAGGATGCCAAGTAGATTTTTGAAAGCTGGTTCAGTAGCTAAACATAGTATCAGTTGTATCTGGTGTGGCAGCTAACACTGGTAATAAGTATTATTATTATCATGGTATTATCAATGTGGGCTAGGCCATACTAGTACTGTCAGTCTGTGGGATAGTGAGTCTGTGTGACTGGTAGGCAGATGACTAGACTGATTCAGTGTGAATTCATTCAACTGTGCCTAAGTTATCTACCTGTGATTTAGCTATTAATTGAAAGATACAAAGATCAGTGAGATTTCACAAGTTTATAGCTAGTGAGTTCTTGAAAGTGTGCTCATTTTAGTGAGACTCACAAAAATTCAGTGAGACTTGGCAGCCCTATAATTATGCATGTTAAATATAGTGTGACCACCACAGAGAGAGATAGTTTACAGTTTAGCTACCTATTATTATTATGAGACACATAATGTTTAATTGAAACATAACCACACCTTCAAGATAATTATAGAATTCTGAAACCTCCATTCATGAAGCTTATCTCTTTGTACAAAAGTAAAACTGTTCTATTCCAAATAATACACACTCACAAAATTATGGGATACCACATGTAAGTAGCTATATGAGACAACAATAGGAAGCACTTTCAAAAGATGATGGAATAGCCTATCAAATTGGAATCATGAATGGAATCACAATCACCTTTGTGGTCATAGCTACTGTAGCTAATCATTTTCAGCACAGCAAAATTGCCAACCAGAAAAATACTAAGACACTTGTGTGTATCCAGTTTGGTACTACAGAAAAATGGAGTCAATAGTAACTTCTCTCCAATACTAGCACACTCTAATAAATTTGGAAAGTCAATTTACTCTAGCAATAGGAAATGAAACTCCAATGGATACCCCAACACATCAGCTACACCTACCTGATATTGTATCCACTGACGATACAAATGATGAAGTCACATTTGTAGCTGGTGCTTCAGGAACATCTACAAAAAAAAAAAAAAAAACACAATAAACCAGGACCACTGATCCTTGTATCTTGTGTCATACAGGGGAGTAGGAATAGGGGGAGGAAGAGGGCATGAGGGCCTGAGCCCCCTCCCCCCCCCCCCTGAATGGTGGAAGAGCCGGCTCCACCAATAATAATACAGGCTATGCACATTTTTGTTGGGGGGCATGGCCCTTCCAAAAATGAGTTGATGCTCTACTCAGAGTATAGTAGAGTGTATTTTAACACTTTTCATAGCACAGTGATCATTACACTTTTCACCAGCCATTCTTCTATGCCCATCGCTTCTATGAAATGTGAACCTTGATACATCACTAAATAACATAAATAACACTTTCAACCAGTTTTCAAAGTCCAATATCTGTAAAATTTAACTGAGCTTGTCTGAGACAAGTTCCTAGACTTAGGACCAAAAAGTCCAGCCTCTCTTAGCTTCATCTGGATTGTAGAATACTTCAGTCTGTTTTTGTGGTAAATTGTCTTTCTTTTCCCTCCAGGAATATTTTATTTAGCTACCACTGAACCTACAACTTGTTCCTTTAACAGGCTACAACCAATTCTAGCAGCAATATGTCTCTGAGTATGACCTTTTTCAGGGGGGGGGGGGGGGGGGAGAGAGACACAGGGGGGGGCAGGGGGGCTCCAGCCTCCCCCACTTTTTCATCTGGAGGGGGGGGCAGAGCCCCCTCACTTTTTTTACCACTTTGACTTACTACACAACAACAAAACACAGTAACTTGCAAGCCCTAGTTATCACCATTGGCATTAAGTGATCATCACTATGGGTACTAAAATTTACAGCTGCTAGTCACATGGTCTTGCCTTCATAGTCATGTCTAAAAGACAAGTTACTTTGTTTCCTACTTGGCAAACTAGCCTGTCTAAGCAAGCAAGAATAGAGCCAGAGGAGACTAACAGATCTTCTGAATTTGAAGATACAGGCTCAATAACTGTCTTATTCTACACATCCACAAAGATCTGACTGATTCTTTGAGTCTTGTTTTGGTGGCTAAAGAATTTATCAATAATGATAAGATTTTTTGGACACTTTTAGTTGTTTTTTATTATCTGTAACACACACATGCATGCATATGTTGAATGTACCATGCGTAATATGTTCATGTTAATGGGGAATGCATGTTTTAATCTGGGAACCAGTACTAAATCCTCACACACACATTACTCTGTATAAAATTTCAGCCCACCCACTTTTTACTTGCTGTCTCCACCCCTGTTCTTCAGACAATTAGCTATGACAATTTTTCCTCTCCATTCTATGCTAATTTGATTTCTACACCTTTTTTGTCATAGGCATAAGTTTTAAACTTATAAAGTTAGATTTGGCTCTATAAGTACTTTTTTTTTTGACTGACTGCCAGTGTATTTTAAATATTGCTCTCAGAGCTAGCTTCATTTTTTCAAAGTGTTTCTGAGGGGGATGTCCAAATTGAGCAGCAAGTGCTGCTAAACTATAGTGCCTCTGGCCATGGACTGTCTCCCCCAATGTTCAACTAGTTCCTACTCCACTGTCATAATAATATTACCAATTAGCTAATAAGCTCCATGAGTGAAGGTTGCAGAATACTATAATAATCTTGGAGGTGCATAGGTGTAGGAATGAGATTTTGATTGGGGGGGCACTCGTATGGAAAGGAATGGCCAAGTGTGTGTGTAGGTGAAAATTTTGAGTGACCACACCCACTAGCCACACATTTTTAATACAATTTAATAACAACCAAAAATGCTTATTTTCACCTACAAACTTCTCAGCAATATGTACCTAGCTCTAGCTAATACTGAGCAGCTGCTACATGCATCAAGAGAGACACCACATAGGTGTAGGAACTGCCCCCCCCCCCCAATATTTTGGGTCACTAATACAAATATTATTCCAGTGCCCCCCCAATCTGACAAAATAGATTGCAGGTTGCTTGAAGGAATCAAGGTCCTATTCAAGCAACCACTTAGTTAGCTGATGAATAGGCAGTTTACATGAGTCGTCATTGACTCCCTATACCTAGTATCAACATTTGTGGCCTATTGTGTCTCTCTTGATGCCTGTAGCAGGGGTATAGACAAGGAAGGGCAGATTTTTGTAACTAGTTAATAATAGCAATGATAGCTAATAAGCTCACGCTTTGGCTTATTTTTTAGTTATTTACTTACTCCATATGATGTGCATTATAGTGGTTTGGTAAACAGTATTTAACCATGACAGTAGTGGTTAACAGGTAAGCATGGTAATAATATTGTAACAGCTGCTTAGAGAACTTGCTTGACTCTTAACCTAATTGCTTAGCTAGTACCATGTCTGTGAATCTTTAAGATAGTGGTTTAGCAGCCAGGTGAATCATCCAATGAATTTAAGGCCAGCTATCAGCCTGAATTAGCCAGCAGTCAGCTTGAACTGGTGAGCTAATAATATTTAGGTTTTTCAATCAATGTATTCTTTTTACTAGCTTGAAAGTGATGTTGAAGATGTTTCAGTACAGAATCTACTATCTTCAAATGAAATAGAACCTAGCCTATCCTTGTGTAATATATTTGAATATTACTCTAATTTGCTCTCTTACACCTCTTGGAATTTGAAGAAAATTTTTGCTTCCCTCCCCCTTGAGCCAAATTACAATTTTTTTTTTATGTTACCTTATTAGGCCCCCAGTTCTAAAAAGTTGTCTACACCCCTGTGTAGTAGCTGCTCAGTATTAACTAGAGCTAGGTATGTATTGATGAGAAGTTTATAGGTGAAAATAAGCATTTTTGGTTCTTGTATTAAAAATGTGTGGCTAGTAGGTGTGGTCACTCAAAATTTTTGCCGACACACACACACTTAGCCATTCCTTTACATAAAGTGCCCCCCCCCCCCCAATCAAAATCTCATTCCTACACCTATGCACCATAGGCCACAAATGTTGATAGCTGTGCTAGGTATAGGAAGTCAATAAGGACTGCCTATTCATCAGCTAACTTTAAGTGATTGCTTGAATAGGACCTTGATTCCTTCAAACAACCTGCAATCTATTTTGTCAGATTGGAGGGCACTGGAATAATATTTGTATTAGTGACCCAAAATATTGGGGGAGCACATGCCCCCAGTGCCCCCCCCCCCCCCCCAGTTCCTACACCTATGAGGTGTGGTTATGTTCCAATGTGTCTCATATAACTGTATACTGTCTGTGTGGTAGTAACACTCTATATTCAGGGGTGTAAACAACTTTTTAGAACTGAGGGGGCTAATAAAAAGATCTTCAACATCACTTTCATGCTATTAATTTTCAGATATGAATGGGACAACCTCTAAAGCTGTTACTTGTACATTATCTTGGTTGGCACTTTTGCTGTGCTGAAAATGATAGCTATGACCACAAAGGTGATTGTGATTCGGCCATACCCTCCAACTTTTCAAAATCAAAGTCAGGGACAAACCACACCCTCCAATTAATTATGACCATACCCACTATGAATTTCATATGATTATTTGCTTGCTGATGCAGCATTTTTAGACTTATAGTGTTGAGTTCTTAGTATAAGAAGAAGTAGTAGAGAAGCACCTGGAATTTTGAGTTATGTAGTTTTGATGTTTGCATGTACAATTCAATGTGTGATATTTTTCAAGTACTAATTTTGCCTAAGGTGGCTTGTAGACGTACCGACATACTAACTATTCACGCACTTCGTGACAAACAACAGCCTACAACAGTTTGTGTGGGACAGATATTGACAATGGCAAATCAGGGACAGTCCGGGACTTTCCCAGGACAGTTGGAGGGTACAGATTCCAATCCATTCATGATTCCAATTTAATAGACTTATTCCATCATCTTTTGAAAGTGCTTCCTATTGTTGTCTCATATACTTACACCATAATTTTTGTGAGTGTGTATTATTTGGAATAGAACAGTTTTACTTTTGTACAGAGATAAGCTTCAGTTTCAGAATTCTATAATTATCTTGAAGGTGTGGTTATATTCCAATTAAACATTATGTATCTCATAATAATAGGTAACTGTAAACTAGCTCTCTCTGTGGTGGTCACACTATATTTAGCATGCATAAAATAATGTGATAGGATCTGAGAAAACGACCCTTTTCGGGCAGAATATCAATTTTTAGGTTAAAGTATGGTAACTTACCTACAGGGTGCAAGTTAAACGGTAGCTCCAGGCACTACCGTTCTCTAGATATAGAACTTCAAAGCCCGGAAGCCATAATGCGCCTTAATTGAGAAAGGGCGTTAATTTCTGTTTTCGCGTAACGCGCAGTGAGAGTTTTCTAAGGCAAAGCTTGGCGTGAAGGAAGTCCCTACGAGGTGTGAAACTTCACACAATGCTGGGGGCCGGGGGAAGGTAACTGCTACTAATAAGCTAATAAAAACATTTTGCCAAAAGTATACCCTAGTTCAGTTTTATAACATAAAATCAATAAAATAATGCCGAAAAAGGTTGTTTTTATCACATTATTATTATTTATAATAATGCATGAATGATCGGGCATGATGATGTAATTATTATGAATTCATGACGTACATTCCATAATTAATTATATTATACCGGATATATGCGCCTCTGTAATGGCGGCGAGTACGAGTAGCAGTAAGAGAGAGACTCTAATGATAATGATTGTGGTTATTGGATTTATGGCGACAGGTGCGTAATATCTTCTAGTAGTAGTCGTGAATGTAGTAGCCGGCTAGGCTATAAATAGAGTATATTGCTAGCTATGAATGTGTTCTAGACAAACCTTCTGTTTTGTGCTACCGAATATTTTTGTTATTGTGGGACAATTAGTCATGATCTCATTAGACAACTAGCTAGCTATAGAGCTACAATAATGACTTTTAAAATTGGAGGTTGGTGCTGAGTCAATATATACATCAGTAACTCCACCTACCATTTATTTACCCCAGCTAGCTACTAGTCACTTACCTTTGTCATAAACCCTAGTCACTAATACTAGCCCTTAACCCTAATCCTAACCCTAACCCTAAACCCTTAACCCTCCTAGCAGACCTGCCAAGTCTCACTCTTTGGGAGTGATTCTCACACCTGGCTCCCTTGCTTTTAGTACACAATTTATACTAGCCTTATGTAGTACATATTTATGTTAGTCTTATGGACATCTCACTCCTAACCTTTTCCTAACCTTGGCAGCTCTGTCTAGCCTTTAACCCTCCTAGCCCTTTAACCCTCCTAGTCCTTAACCCTCCTAGCCCTTAACCTTCCTAGCCCTTAACCCTCCTAGTCCTTAACCCTCCTAGCCCTTAACCCTCCTAGTCCTTAACCCTCCTAGCCCTTTAACACTTCTATATAGCCCTATGGAACCAAATATCTATTCATCTGATATACTTCGTTTTTTGTTCTAGAGTAGGTGGCATACAGTATTACTTAGGCTCTGATAATAACCAATAACTACATTCTTCCTAAGCATGAAATGAAGTAGCCTCAGACTCTTATCATGGAGTAAGAGGTTACAGCAGTCTGCCCACTCCCACTTCTAGCAATGCTTACTATAAAGCTGATTATGTATTATGTACAGGAACCACTTAATTCCTTCCTCTTATAGCTGTCTACACAATGTAATCTAGATGATAGTGTGTTCCTGTTTCTTTAGTGGGTAACTCCCAATGGAATTATGTGTACATATAAATACTATTTAGGAAGTAATGAATAAACAAAACCAATGAACTACTAATAACCATACCAAATAGACTAGTATACTCTATTCTTCTCTATGTGGGGAGAACATAATGTACATAGTATTATAATGCATAGTCCTGTGATCTGTATATGTGACAGGATCTGGGAAAATCGGTAATATCTCAAAATTGAGTTAAGCATACTACGTTATAGGTCAAAGCCTAAGGAACAAAATGATATCTCTCCTGAGGCTAGGCTATAACTTACCTAGAAACACCGCTGCGCGCGCCGTTGACTTGAACTACTCTCTCTAGGCGTCATAAATGCAGAGCATTGAGAAAACGCTACAATAAACAAAACTGCACTGCAGGCTTAATAATTCCATATACTATTACCTACGTGTAGATCCGTGTAACGCATTACGTCATTTTTAATTATTTACCTCTAGCTCTCATGCTGTTCCAAGAAAGAAAGTGGGGCGTTAGTGCTCCATTATTTTTACTTTTCTAGTTGCTGTTGCTGCATCGCCCTGCTTACAGAGGTGTCAAAAACTTTAATAAACATGAGTAGGTAAGTTTGTAGCTCTAGCTAGAAATTTTTATAGTCAGCGTAGCTCATGTTTTATTTTTTGTTTGTGTAGCTGTCTTTCGCTACAAACTTTTTGACTCAAGGCCAAGAATTGAAGGTTATTAGCCTGGTGGCTGAAAAACAGCACTAGTGCTAGTTGTAGTAGCTATTGTATTGTATGTATTGCTATTATAATCAAGGGAAAGTCCCATTAAGCTCCGTGCACGTAGCAATTTAAATAATCTTCAATGGAGGTCACTGACTTCTAACTGCACGCTTGGGTACTTACAGTAGTCAGATAAGGTTCAAATTTAGTAGACAGCTAGCCAAAAGATCAAACTTCATGTTGAGCAGGAAAAAAAATTTACAAAGAAAAAATTAAAATTTAATAGTAAAAACTAAAAAAATTAATATTAAATAATTAACTTCCGCGCGATATTACCGATTTTCCCAGAGCCTGTCACATGTGACAGGATCTGGGAAAAACAGTAATATCAGGCAAAAATTCAAAATTGAGTTAAGCATACTACGTTATAGGTCAAAGCCTAAGGAACAAAATGATATCTCTCTTGAGGCTATAACTTACCTAGAAACAGCGCTACGCTCCGTTGACTTGCACTACCCTCTAGGCGTCATAAACGCGGAGCAGTGAGAAAACGCTACAATAAACAAAACTGCACTGCAGGCTTAATAATTCCGTATACTATTACGTAGATCCGTGTAACGCATTATGTCATTTTCAATTATTTACCTCCTGCTGTTCAAGAAAGTGGGGGTTAGTGCTCCATTATTTTTACCTTTCTAGCTGCTGTTACTGCATCACTCTGCTTACAGAGGTGTCAAAAACTTTAATAAACATGAGTAGGTAAGTTTGTAGCTTTAGCTAGAAAGTTTTATAGTCAGCGTAGCTCATGTTTTATTTTTTGTTTGTGTAGCTGTCTTGCGCTACCAACTTCTTGACTCAAGGCCAAGAATTGAAGGTTATTAGCCTGGTGGCAGACCAGGCTGCTCTGCTGCCTGAAAAACAGCACTAGTGCTAGTTGTAGTAGATATTGTATTGTATGTATTGCTATTATAATCAAGGGAAAATCCCGTTAAGCTACGTGCACGTAGCAATTTAAATAATCTTCAATGGAGGTCACTGACTTCTAACTGCGCCCTTGGGTACTTACAGTAGTCAGATAAGTCAGATAAGGTTCAAATTTGGTAGACAGCTAGCCAAAAGATCAAACTTCATGTTGGGCAAGAAAAAAATTTACAAAAATAAAATTAAAATTTAATAGTAAAAACTAAAAAAATTAATATTAAATAATTAACTTCCGCGCGATATTGCCGATTTTCCCAAATCCTGTCACATATTACAATAATAATACTTATGTTCTCTCCACATAGAGAAGAATCAGTCTATTTGGCATGGTCATTAGTAGTTCATTATTCATTATTTCCTAAAATAGTTCCATTGAGAGTTATATTACCCACTATAGTTTGTTGACGTTCACCTTGCACCACTTTGACCTTGAATAACTCCCTTAGCTATGAATATGATTCAAACATTCATGACTACTATTAGAAGATATTGCTCACCTGCCATCATAAATCCACTGATCAAAATCATTAGAATCACTCTCAAATTGCTACTCTCTTTCCTTACAGGATAGCTGCATGTACGAATGTGTACATGAATTCATAATTACGCATATGCCATTAGCCACCACTACACAGTACAGTTATATAGCTAAGACACATAAAAGAACACAATTATGCCCTTAAGATAATTATAGAATTTCACTCATAAAATTTATTCTTTTGTACAAAAGTAATACACACTCTCATATGAAATTATGGGGCACCACATGTAAGCAGTGGTGGATCCAGGATTTTGAAAAGGAGGGGGCAATGATATCTTTAAGGTGGATCTCAGGATTTTTGGATAGTGGGGGGGGGGGGGGGGGAGAGACCCTTGAGGGCTGAATTTGCTCTTTCAACTGTAGCAACAGTTATTAGAGTTATTGCGAGATATGAAAGATTGTGCAGAGGAGTAGCCAGGAATTTTTACATACTCAGGCAGGAGATAGGTTTGGGATTTGTGACCCATATATAGTGTAGTGAGTGCACCATCTGGGGGGGGGGGGGGGGGGCGCCCCCCCCCCCATTTTAGACCTCTTTGATTCAATTTTTGATTCAATCTGGTGGCATTTCAGGCTGTCAAATCTTTTGAGGATATTTAGAAACGTCGTTCAACTCAAAAAATTCATTGACACAAAAGGATAATAAAATTAATATTCCTATGTTGAAATATGCTTCAGCACTGTTAACTACAGACAGAGTTGTCAGTTAACTGTTGCATCATGCAGTAGTTTTACAATAGCAAAAATCTACTGAGACAAAATGCCTCAGTTGCCTCTACAGTAGCTACTCTTATGTTGTGGTGATATTTTGGATATGATTTAGGAGAAAAATTAATGTTTCAGAAAGTGAGGTAGGAAGTCCTTCAGATAGAAACTTTAAACTTCTTGAATTTGTACAACATAGAGATGTTATCATCCTCAGTCTGTCAACAACTAAACTTTTGTCAGAATGATTTAACAAACTGTGTCATTATTAGCTACACTGAGATGTTTTTCAATTCCAAGTATTCTCTGTTTACAAAGTACAAGCTATGCCAGGCTCTATCTAATTAGCTAGCATTAATGAATATTTCCATGTAAAGTGTAAGTGTAATAATTTTTTTTTTCACTGTTTATGGCCCAGCTACACAAAACAAATGTCACAAGGTGTTGAAAAGGGGGGGGGGGGCAATTGCATAGTTGCCAACCTCCCCGTTTTTTGGAAATCCCCGATTTTTTTTAACACTTCCCTGATCCCACCAGGTTCACAGACATTCCTGGTTATTATCTAGACACTATCTAAACTGTTATTCTGTTATTAATTAAGTCTAACTAAATCAGTGCTACTTCAACTACAGAAGGAAAACCACACTCTTGTCTGACTGCAGAAGTGCAAAAAAACTACCCGATTAAGCAGCTAAAGTCTGTCCAAGCTGACTAGAGCCTCACAAAAACATGCTTAACTCCGCTAAAAAAACTTCAAATTATCCGAATTTGGTATCATTTAGCAGCTCTTACTAGGCGCTTCTTACCAGATGCCTGTTTAGTCTGTTGTAGTGCCCCACAGAGAGATACAGGAGACTAATACAAATCCTATGGCGTTACCCCAGATCACAAGGAGTGTTTCTCATAATTAAATTATAAGCAACTGCTATACAATAACCTTGCTGGTGGATGCTGGTGAAACCTGCACTAATAGATTTCCAAGACAGGTAATCTGGCAACACATTTATAGCAGGAGCCACACCTACTGTGAAATTTTAATTGCAATTGAGCAGTCTAGGGGGTGGAGCTGGAAGCTCTCTGTTAGGGCTTGATAAATTGTTCCCCAAATTTTCCCTATAATGCTATTCTCAAATTCTCACTCACACCACCCATAATGCTCTTGATTTTGCCTATAATGCTTTTGATTTTGCCTATAATGCTCACGATTCAGCACTTTTATTGAACAAAAGTCAATAAAACAAACAAAAGGTTCATCACTTCCTGTAGCATAATCAATGTTTCAGTAATCTCTTCCAGTAAAGAGGTTTGTTGTGCGACAAAACTATTAGAATAGGTATCCATTGGACACTCAGCCATTTTCAAAGCTGGCTATGTGAATTGCTGATTGTGCTTAGTGCTTGCATGTGGTGATAATGACATGCTTACATAAAAATTACACAACATTATGCAACATTCCCAAAATGCTTCTGTTTTGACTTATAATGCCAGCATTATTCTCAAATGCTTCACTGTACCTAAAATGCTCAAAAAAATGCTAGCATAATTTATCGAGCCCTACTCTCTGTTCTGTCGTGAGAAAATTAAGTCTGAGAAAAGCTGGGTCAGTCATGCGAGCGTAGCAAAATCGTGTGTCACACGACGAAATCGTGAGAGTTGAGAGGTCTGTGGGGAGACAATTGAGAACACAACTGTCTCCTAGACATGCACGCCCACAAATGGGTGTGGCAGACAACTATTGTCATTACCAGTTTTAGTATACTAGCTAATAGCGTAATTATGGACTAGAATCATTGTCACCTACCTTAACTTCTTACCCGTAGGTCGGATTGATCCCAAACTTCCATCAACAAGAACTTTGAACATCCTTAGCTTCTTAGCTCAGTTTTTAATTTTCCCGCCTAAATTAATTATCGACGACCGGTCGGTGTCATAAAATTTTGGGCCCCCCATGAAATAAGGGCCCCCAGGGCCTATTTTTATATGATTTTGGGGCCCCCTTATGAAATAGAGTCCCCCCCCTCCTTCCTGAGCACGCCTAGTAAAAGGCAGCTGCTGCAATCCAAGATAGAGACAAGTGAAGGTAGATTTAAGTATGCAGAGATCTTCAATTACTTGAAGTGTGGAGAATACCCTGAAGGATTTGATAAAGCTGATAAAAGAGCTCTGAGGAAAAGAGCTGCCTTTTTCTCTGTGAAAGAAACTAAGTTGTACTACTGTACAGGTAGGCTTGGTGATGATGAACTATAGCTAGCTACCTTATACAGGCATCCATGCCTAGCTAGCTATGCTATAGCTGCTCTAAGAAGATAGATCTGACTATCTGCTAGCTAGCTAACTAGCTACCTAAGCTGAAAGCTGTGTGTGATTTTTTTAGGAAAACAAAATCCTGATCAGTTGGTTGTAGAAGATTCAGCTCAGAGGAAAAGGCTTATTCAATCTGTTCATGATAGTTGTCACCTAGGCATCAATAGGACTCAAGATATGTTGGTGTCCAAATATTATTGGCCTGGACTAACCAATGATGTATGCACCTATGTAAGTGGGTTATATGCTTAATGCACCATATTATTGCCAATAAATACTTTGCTTTCTAGGTTTCATCATGTGACAAATGCCAGAGAAATAATTATAATCTTAAAGGCTTCTGGAGAGCTTCATCCTATTCCAATTAAGCATGATCTCTGGCATCAAGTTGGAATGGATCTTATTGGACCACTGACTGAGACATCACGTGGAAACAAGTATATAGTCACCATTACTGACTATTTTTCAAAATGGGCAGAGGCCGGCCCACTTCCAGATAAAACAGCCTTCAGAATAGCAAAATTTATATATTCGATGGTATTATATACATTGGGTACTACTAGCTATATAACGTTAGCTACTATTATTAGGTAATATGCAGGCATGGGTGCCCATCAATATTAATTACTGATCAAGGTCGAGAATTTGTTAATCAGTTGTCAGCTAAACTATATTCGATTACCTGCATGGAACACAGGATTACTAGTGCATACCATCCACAGGTAACATGTGAGTTGACTGTTAAAATGTTGACTCATATCTATTTGACCTTTGACTTTGTTTTCTTTGGGAAGGGGTGGGGGTGGGGCAATAACACAGCTGATCTAGTTATCTTTGAAAAGCTTGAGCCTCAATTTAGCTGGGTTGATAATACTTGACCTTTACCTATGAGCTATAGCTACTATTTAGACCAATGGGCTGACTGAGAGATTCAATCAAACACTTTTACGATGTCTTGCTAAAGTTATCAATGAAGATCAATCTAATTGGGATGAAAAGATAGACACAGTATTAATGGGATATTGAGCATCCCGACAGGCATCGATTAAGCAATCTCCTTATTACATGCTTTACCAACAGCATATGAAGCTTCCTATTGATGCTGAGGTTTTGCCTGATTACAAAGAGGAGGATGTTGAAACTGACATTAATACAGTTATTAGCCACCTCCTTTGTTCAAGAGAAAAAGCATTTAAAGAAGCTGAAGTGAACATTGCTGATGCACAGCAAAAACAAAAGGAAACTTATGCAAGAAAGCATGTACCTGATGCAATTCCTGTGGGTGTGGAAGTTCTCGTTGAAAACACAGCTGATAACCAAAGAAAGGGTGGTAAGCTAAATCCAGCCTGGTTTGTCCATATACTGTAACTAAGGATTATGGAAAGGGGATTTATCAGCTTAGCAATGCAGCAGGAAAAATCCTTAAGAAGAAAGTAAATGTTAGTAGATTAAAGCTGTATAACCGTAGAAGTGATAGCAATGATGTGCAGGAGTTGATAACTATAGATAGTGATGAAAAGACGGAGGAAAAGAGAGGAATAAAAAGGAAGAGGAAAAGGGATGCAAATGGACCTGCTGCCAAGAAAAAATTCCACAGAGAAGACATGAAAAGTTTGATTGACACTATATTTTAGCAGACAAATTTCTTGGTGATGAGCATATGACTATTGCTCATGAGTTACTGCATGCACAGTATCCACACCTTGGTGGGCTTCAACCAACTATTTTTTTCTCAAAACAATGGATTCTGTCCAGTGAAGTCAGCTGTTGATAGCACTATACTGGGCATTCACATTGGGTTGTATCAGCTTATATGAAGAGTACATGTGGACAGAATATGTATTTATGATTCTATGCATAGGGGAGGTGATCTAACTTCAAGCCTCCAAATTCAGTTAGCTCAAGTTTACAAAACTAAAATTGAGAGAGAAGGTAGTCATAAAACACTTAATGTTGAATGCCTAGCACTACAGCAACAGCATGGAGGTCCTGATTGTGGAGTCTTTGCAATTGCTTTTGCTTATCATGCAATTTTGATTAATTTAGCTATACAGCTAACTTAATTTTTTTTTTTTTGTTTTTTTGCAGCAAGTGGAGATGATCTCAGAGTAGTTGAATTTGAGCAAGACAAAATGCGAGATCATCTTGCTGAATGCTTTGAAAAAAAGCTGCTCACACCATTTACTCATTCCACTCCATATGTGCAACACGGTTTTCCTCTTGCACATGAAATTGATCTTTATTGTGATTGTGAGCTACCAGAAGAATATGATAACATGATTCAATGTAATAAGTGTGATAGTTGGTATCATTTCACATGTGTTGGATTGAAATCGCCAACATTTTCAAGCAATTGGTTCTGCAAAACTTGTGCTATTTGACTTGTGAACTGTAGCTATCATGTAGTATGCCCTTTTTAATATCAAAACAACAAGACAATTATTATTGTCAAGGGGCCCCTAAATTCTTAGAGGGGGCCCTATTTTTATATATGAAAATGGGGCTGGGGGGCCCCAAATGAGGGGGGGCCATCCTCATATGACACCGGTGTCACAGAATATTCAATCCCCCCCCCCCCGCGCGAAAATGATCCGCCCGGATCGGAATCGCTAGCAGAATTTATCCTACCCCCGCAGAATCTATCCGGGAGAGCATGAGCGAAAAAGGTGGACACTACCAACTAGATGCAGTGAAGATGGAGATCCCTTATACAACATTTTTGTACTCTGTGGTGTTCAGAGATAGCACGAAGTTAGTTTGATAACTGTATTAATAACAACAACTAGAAGGACAACTGCTTAGTGTCTCTATGGATTAAATTCAGTAACCACAAAATATGTAATACATAATCATGTGGATCATTTGAAGTCTATAGATAAAACAAGCCATGATGAGCAGGAAGATATACCATATGCTCAGGATTTAGTAGCAAGTCCTAGAAATGTAATTCCCAATATTAGTGTGAGTGCTCCAGTTCCTGTTAGCTACATGTGAAGATGCTGCTGAGCCCATACAGCCTACTACTGAGAATTCAGTTTCTGCTGATCTTACCTCTAATGAACTTCCCACATCCACTGAAGAAAATTCACATGATTCATCCTCTACACTGCCTCCTATAAAAACTTACCCTAAAAGGAGTAATCATGGCCCACCTTTAAGGTACTCTGATATTTACTCATAACTCTGTATGTAACTTATCATCTTAAGTATGGAGAAGTGTAG
>OZ024671.1:8051643-8205607 GCA_964016965.1 Diacarnus erythraeanus
CTGGACATTTAAAATTGAGAATGTGGCACGTATTTGTAATGGTGGCTGTTGCTAGTGGTCTCACTGGTGTTCTTTTTCTCTCTATCTGTGTAACATCAGGAGTTATAATCAGAAGGAAATCAGGTATAATACAGTGTCGCTGTTAGGTATGACTCCACCTACTTTTGATCTCATAATGAATGTTCACATTTTAACTATAAAGTATGGTTGAGTGAGCAAGTTCAAAAATTACTGTCATCTGTGATGTTTCTGTTATCTATTATTTTAGCAGTGAAGTTAAAAGACAGGAGAGTTGATATGTAAGTCATGTTCTATCTCTATTATATTATTATTACTACAAAAACATAAATTTTACTACTCCATGCTTGTTATTGTTATGGTGTTATGATTATAACACAGAAGGTAATTTTACAGTATAGTAAATTATATAATGATTTAAGAACTTCTCTCCCCATGTGTTTACTTTTATAAATAATGTTATTGTTGTTGTTTATTGTTGTTTATAGAGACAAGATTTCACACCCAGAGGTATGTATGTACACTGAAACAACTTCTGTTTTATGTCCTAATAAATTTATTTGTACTGTGTATAAAGGCATATAACCACTTGCACATCAGTTCTGAGTGTCCTCTACAATCAATGGTGAGATGATTATGCATTCTTCAGAATTATAATGAATGTATATAGCAGGAATTAGTGAACTGCTAATCTTACTATAATAATTATTATATGTAATTATCTGTGCAAAATCAACATTAGACAGATAATTATTGTTTTCCACATAATTATTAAAATAGTATCTGTCATAACTGCACATGTATAACTGTACATGTAGTTATGCCTGTATAATTATGTATATAGATGATTGAAGAAGCACCTGAATACAGTATTCTTAACTATAGATTTGTGAATAGATCATCAGCTATAGAGGTAATGTATAGCTATCTACGTACTACATTAAGTACAAAAATTAATAATGTATTTTGTTATCAGTTAAAGGATGCATATGAATCCACAATTCCACAGCAAACAAGAAGTCTTCATGAGGTAAATATTTTTTCTAACATTATTATTACAGTCAGTTTTGTGCTAACTCTAATAAGAGTATATACAACAGTTTGGATGGTTAAGATTAAAATGGCCACTCAGGATCATTATTATGACACATTTCAGAATATTTTATGAGTGTCGTATCTTGATGATAGACTAAGTACACGCTGTTTACTATGTAGGTCGTGGTAAGACTGAACGAAGGAGAAACTAACTCAATACTCTTAGAACATTCTATATCTCTCAATGACTCTATTGCACAAAACAATCACTAGCTATTTATACACAACTGTTAATGATAAAAACGTGATCACAATAATTAAATATTTAATACCGGTAAATATACCACATTCCTCTCCCCATAGAGAGTTCACACATAGCTAACTAAGACACACATGAATCATAAGATGTACACAACAAAGAATAATAATAACAACACAAAAGATTGATAGCTACCATGTTGGTTCATACCTACTTGGTGGATATCGGTTTCGAGTAGGATATGTACGAGTGTTCGATGCACGAGGTATAGGAGTATCAGGTGGTGTGATAGTATCTTGGTGTGTTAAACCATTACTAATGCTTGGATTGGTAGGTACATCATCCTGGTCATTCTGATCAGAATTGTTAGTAGATGGTACTGATTCCTCAGTAGAAGTGGGTAGTGGCATAGCTAAATCTTCATTTATAGGATTTCCTGTAGATACTGAACCTTCATCAGTGATGATTGAGCTTGCTCGTAACTGATCCTGATGACAACGTCTGTAACCACCTTTCTGTAGTTTCACTACAAATGACACTGGACCTGTCACCTTTGTGATAGTCCCTTGTAACCATTGTTGCCCATCGCGGCCATAATTTTTAACAAAAACACAGTCACCAACCTTGAAAACTCGATACTTAGCACTCCTATCATATCTTGCTTTTTGTTCCAGCTGTTTCCTTTCAACTCTGTCAGCTGTATTAGGTTTTATTAGATCAAGTCTTGTTCTTGGCCTCCTCCCCAATAGCAATTCTGCAGGTGAAACACCTGTGGTATTCTGTGGTGTCATCCTGTAGTTAAAAAGTGATTTTGCCAATCGTGTTTGAATATCACCAGAAGTCACTTTCTTTAGACCTTTCTTGACAATTTGTACGGCACGTTCAGCTAGGCCGTTAGAGGCTGGGTGATAAGGGGCTGAGGTATAATGCTTGATTCCATTACACCTAAGAAATGATTCAAATTCTTGACTTACGAAACTTGTCCCATTATCCGTAACAATGGTCTCTGGTATACCAAATCTAGCAAACATTGTCCTTAACTCTTCAATGACTGCAGTTGAAGTAGCTCTCTTGGTACAGACAGCTTCGATCCACTTGGAATGAGCATCAATTAATATTAGAAACATTCTGTTCTCAAATGGTCCTGCATAATCAAGATGTAATCGAGCCCATGGCCTCGTTGGCCATTTCCATGGATTAAGGGGTGCGGCAGGAGGTGAGGATTGGACTTCTTGACAAGCATTACAGGTGCGAACTGACTTCTCTATATCTGAATCCATCCCTGGCCACCAAACGTACATGCGTGCCAAGGCTTTCATTTTGCAAATCCCAGGGTGTCCTTCATGAAGTTCCCGCAACACTGCCTCTCTACCTGGCTTTGGAACAACAACTCTCGATCCCCAGAGAATGCAACCTTCGTAAGCTGACAATTCTGGCTTCTTTGCAGCAAAGGTGTTTAAATCTGGATCACAGTGGCTAGGCCAACCTTGCATTATGTATTGCAAGACTTTGGAAAGGCTAGGATCCTTCCTGGTCCATGTCCGGATGTCAGCAGCAGTAACAAGTGAGTCTTCCAAGTGTTCTACCAGTAGTACAATTTCTGGAGGTGTGTCTGATTCGGCTGGCTCTTCCAACAGTGGTAAACGACTAAGAGCATCAGCATTTGCATGTGACTCAGTATTCCTGAATACTAACTTGTACTCGTATGAGGATAGAAAGAGTGACCATCGTTTTATCCTAGCAGATGCTTGTGGTGAAGTAGAACGACCTTCCTTCAACAATCCTAGTAGTGGTTTGTGATCAGTAACCAGCTCAAAAGGATGTCCAAATAAATAGACATGGAACTTCTTAATTCCAAATATACATGATAAACCTTCTTTTTCTAGTTGTGAGTAATTCTGTTCTGGTTTTGTGAGTGTCCGAGATGCATAGCCAATTGGTCTTTCTGTTCCATCTGGCATTTTATGTGCCAGGACTGCTCCAATACCATGAGCAGATGCATCACAGGCAAGGGTGAGAGGTAATGATGAGTCAAAGTGGGCCAAAAATTTTGTAGCTGTGAGCAAGTTTTTTGATTTATTGAAAACTTCCTCCTTTTCCTTGTCCCATTTCCAAGGAGTGTCCTTGCGGAGTAACCTGTAGAGAGGAGATAAAAGAGAAGATAAATTAGGCAAAAATTTACCATAGTATGTTAGCAGTCCCAAATATGATTTGAGTTGTTGAACAGTTTTAGGTGTTGGGGCATTCTGTATAGCTTGAATCTTATCTTGTAATGGATGTAGTCCAGTTTCATCGATTCTGTGTCCCAAATATGACACTGAGGGTCTCATAAATTCACATTTCTCTCTCTTAACTCGTAGACCTGCTCTGGCTAAACGCTCCAGAACCAGATTCAAGGACTTCAAATGTTCATCCTCTGTATGGCCTGCTACCAGTATATCATCCAAATAGACTGCAACTCCTGGTATTCCTTGTAATACAGATTCAATAACTCGCTGAAATATCCCAGGAGCAGAAGAGATTCCAAATGGTAACCTTGTGTAGCGAAACAAGCCTTTATGGGTGTTCACTACTACATATTGCTTTGAGTCATCATCCAATGGCAATTGTTGGTATGCCTGCTTCAGATCCAGTTTACTAAAGAATTTCCCTTTTGAGAGAGTAGCAAAAATATCTTCCACCTTGGGGATAGGATACGCATCCAATTTAGACACAGGGTTGACAGTTACACGAAAATCTCCACAGATTCTCACACTTGATTTGTCCTGTTTCAGAACTGGTACAATAGGTGCAGCCCATTCAGCTGTTTCCACTGGTTCAAGTGTACCTTCTTCTTGCAAACGTTTTAGTTCGGCTTCCACTTGGTTTCGAAAGGCGTATGGCACTGTTCTGGCTCTGCAAAAGACTGGCTTAGCAGTAGAATCAACATGAATCTTTGCTTTAAAACCATGCAAAGTACCTAAACCTTCTTCAAACACAGAGCTATGTCTGTCTAGCACACTCTGTAAGGAATCTGTGTTCACTTGATGGATCTCCTTCCAATCAAGTCTAATTTGGCTCAACCAATTTCTTCCTAGGAGGCTTGGTCCAGGCCCTTTTACAATAATTAGTGGTAAGTTAACACCTTGTTGGTCCTTGTAGGTGATGTTTACATTACACTTGCCCATCACAGGTATGGGTTGCTTTGAATAGGAACAAAGCCTCACCTTACACTTATCTAAGCTCCTCCCTGGCCATAGAATCCTAAAGGTGTCTTCAGACATAAGGGTCATAGTGGCACCAGTGTCCAGCTCCATAGTGACCTCACAACCATCCAATAGTAAAGGTACCTGCAGAGGGGGCACAGCTGATTCAGATCTAACATGTAGCAATGTTGTACTGCCTTCTTCATCTTCCATATGCCAGACTGGTTTTGATCTGGTCAAACCCAACTGTTTTTTTGGCCCAGTTCCCTTCTGGCTAAGGCAAGCCCTCTGCATGTGTCCTGTTTTTCCACACTTTCGGCATACAATGTCTTTAGTGACTTTACACTTGGGAGCAGTGTGCCCAGCTTTCCCACAACGATAACAGGTAAGTGATGCTGTAACTCTATGCAAATTAGCATCTCTACTAGTAACTCCACCATGGTCCTTCTTGCCACCGTTTCTCAGTAGCTTTATGTTCTTATCAGCAGTCTCCAGTCCTCTAGCGATTTCTACAGCTCTTTTGTAAGTCAGGTTCGGCTCAGCTAGCAGTCGTTTCTGAGTAGTGTCATCGTTCACCCCACAGACCAATCTGTCTCTGAGCATATCTTCCAGAACTGTCCCGAAGTTACAGTGTTCTGAGAGAGCACGAAGAGAAGCAATAAAATTTGCAACCGACTCGCCTGGCTTCCTAGTCCTTGTATGAAAACGAAATCGTTCGACTATCTCGGATGGCTTAGGGCTAAAGTGTTCTTCCAACTTTTGCACTAGCTCCTCGAAAGGTATATCACCAGGTTTGCTCGGAGCGACAAGGTCTCGCAGCACCTTGTAGGTAGTTGCACCAACCACTGCCAAAAAGACAGAACGTTTCCTCTCCGGCGTCGTAATGGCGTTGGCTTCGAAAAAATGGCTAAGTCTCTCCACATACTGCGGCCAGTCCTCTTTGTGGTGCTCGTATTCTTCAACTCTTCCCAGGGTCCCCATCACCACTGGTGCAGCTGCAGTAGGTGCTCCTCCGTCTTCAGTCATCCCGTCTCGTCGCCAATAATGTCGTATCTTGATGATAGACTAAGTACACGCTGTTTACTATGTAGGTCGTGGTAAGACTGAACGAAGGAGAAACTAACTCAATACTCTTAGAACATTCTATATCTCTCAATGACTCTATTGCACAAAACAATCACTAGCTATTTATACACAACTGTTAATGATAAAAACGTGATCACAATAATTAAATATTTAATACCGGTAAATATACCACAATGAGTAAAAAATTGTTCTTCACTACAGCATAGTGCTAACAAGTATTTCACTTAAATTGTGCACAAAATTAAATTAATTGGCTTCTTGGAGTCAATTTACAACTAATTTGAAGATCTCACATCAGAACGTCGCAGGAAATTAAATACTTCACTAAGAAAATACAATGCAAAAATTTAGATATAAAATGTCCCCATTAGATACATAATAACAATAGAGCTACTTTCAAACTTGAGACAAAGTTTAGCAAAGACAATAGGCTATACACCTACTTTATTACCATTGCTAAAATTAATAGTATAACTGTACAGTTTGTGGTTGATAATTATTATACTAATCTCATCAAGTAACTAAAACATAGTCTTTTCCTTCAAATAGAGAGAATTGATATAATATAGCTACAGTTATCTTGTACTTTATTATTATAGGTTCCTAGACAAACTAAGAGTGATGCTAGAGGACATGTGGTTTATGGTAAAAGTGAAGGTAAGGTTAAAGGTTATAGTCCTGATTTAAGGACAATGTCTCGTGTTATTCAATGGTTAAAGCTGGAGCTAATGGTAGAAAATACACTGACTATGAAGAAGTTGTTACTGATGCAAAAAAGAGTAACAGTCAATCAGACAAGTCAAAGGCCACAAAGGAAATATTATATTCAAAACTTCATCCAACCCATCCATCAGGTGTGTAGTTAGATACAACTTTCACTATTACTTCTGATGCTCTGATGAAAATAACAACATTAATCACATGTACACACATAAAGGAATTTCTAAAGAGAAAGATTTTCTATTCTTATTGAATTAATAGTTTTTATTATAAAGATCTAAGCATGTTGCATAACCTCTTAAAGGTAGCTATATTATAGAGCATTAGCCTGTGAGAAGTTTGTGTTAATCTAGTTCAATAGCTTTATAGCTATGTACGTAATAGTGATAATATGTACATGTGTTATAACACAATTTAGATCTATTACTGAATCTGGACACTCTGTTAATTCAATTACGTGAGGTCTATTCAAAATGGGAAGAAATTGGAGCAGCTTTTGGTATATCACAAGAATATTTGACCAAAATTAAAGATGTAAGAGAGCATGGCACTGATTTTGACTGTTTTGTGGAAGTGTGCGATAAGTGGCTGAAGGACAGGGCTAAGCCAACTTGGAAGGCAGTGAGCAAGGCACTGGATAAGATAAATTGTCATAAACTATCCAAGAAAATTTTAAAGATTTATGACACAGGTCAGTATTATTAACAAGTCTTTTTAAAGAATGATATTATCAGAAACTTTACCATCAACTTGACATAAACATTATTGAATATGACTAGCTGCTTACTAAACTTAATTCCATTTTTTATGAGAATCATCTCCCAAAACTTTACAATTATTAAAACGTTTCTGTCTGAATGAAGAATCCCAATAAAAATAATAAGCTCTATTATAATATACTAAACTTAATGCTGTAATTAATGTGACTACAAGTAATTCCCACCACAACAGAGTACTCAATATTATTGTTAGTCTCCTTCCCAAAAGAAAAATGTACTATTGAGATGTCAGTATGTATATTAATATGAAAGTGCATCTTATTACCTGAAATCTACACAGGTGAACTCCCAGAACCGAAGCCCATGGTCACTGAAGACAACTCAGTTTTTAACAGTAATTATTGTGACCATGTTGTAACCACTGACAATGAAATACCTCCTCTACCGCCAAAGTTATTTGATCTCTCAGTGTCTCCTGTAACACAACAGACATTAGATCCTTCTGCACCACCTGTACCACCAAAGTTAGTTGATTTCAGTATAGGTGAACAGAACACCATTCAAAACTAAATCAACTATTTTATTAGTGTGAATAATCATATATCATATTAATTGTTGTTCATTTGTTAAGAAGTTTTCTCATTGACCAATATTATACAGTCACTATAATTGATTGTGATAGTCAGTATAGTATTATTAAGTTACTTACAGTTGGATTATAAAATAGAGTCCACTCATCTCCAGTAATAGAGTTCTTATTCTTAGTGTTTATTATGAGATTATCAGGTATTGATATTCAAGACAAGTGTTTCATTAAATTTAGAGATATAGCTACCTTCATGTTTGTTGTTATATTATACTCTCTGTTTGACTGATCAGAAGATTACACATCTACATAATTTTTTGCTTATAGTTAAAATAAAATACCAAAAATGTTGTTTGAGTTATCACAATCAAAAAATTAATAACTATAATAGAAAGACTGATTGTGAGTAACTTCCTGTAAAGAGTCTGTCTATATTATACTCTATGATCAGTGTATAAGTATATAATATTGTGGGGAAAGCTTGCCTGTTTGAAAATGGTCACAAAAGTAAAAAAAAGAATAATATTCTTACTTTTTCTGTAATGTTTAGTCTTTACTGTCTGACTTAACTAGTATGATTATAATTGTGTATACTAACACAAATCATTCTATATAATTATATAGTAACCCTTTACCCACTAGATAGAGGAGTGCAAAGTTTATGTGCCAAAGGCTCTGAACTATTATAAAATTATTTGGCTTAATACTATTGTCTAAATACTGTTTATCAAGAACAGTCATCAAAGAGAAACTTTAATACCAAATTCATTATTGGCTAGTATTAGGGAGAACTGTACAAAGCCTCTACTGAATCAACATACGCATTGACGTAATAGTCATTGAAACTCCTCCTTAAAAATCCTATAGATATGATCATCTCTATCATTGTTATAGACCTAACATTCTGTTGTTAGTTATGTTGTGTATTAGGGCTGTCTAAATTATGCTGGCATGATTAAAGAATTAAAAATTGAACTTCCTAAGTACTTAGCAACAGAGCTGAGAACATTTCACCTCAAATAGACAAGTTAGAATGGTGGAAGAAACATGAGCATGATCTCCCTCACTGGTCCCAGGCATGTAGGAATGTTTTGCTTGTGCAGCCATCCTGAGAAAGTATTTTTCAACTTTTTAAATATATTATGTTCATTGAAACTTCAGTCATGTTGCAATGCAATTCTAATTACATAGCTTGTAAAAATATTTTATTGACTAATGTCATGTGTTTGAAAAAAAGGTGATTTGGTAGGAATTATAGGCTGACTTCATAAAAATTATAGGAACTTGCCAAAGAATTATAGAATAGCATTTTAGGCAAAAAAATCTGGCATAATCTAGACAAGCCTATTGTGTATAAGAACTCTGGTGTTTTCTAAACTGCCCCATATTGAAAACTGGACTGAATTATAAGGTAGTCAGCTAGTTAATTTTATGTACTAGTAAAATAGCTAACTAGCTAGCTACAGTGTAGTTAGGATTTGTGGATTTGCTTTCTTGATCTGATAGCTTACTATGATGTATCCAACTTCTACCATACTCATAATAATATGGAGTGTGAATACTTTCCTGCCATTACATGGTAAGATAAATCATTAGTAACTATTGTATAATCAACACCTTATAAAAGATTGACTTCTTAATTGTTTTGACTTCAATGTAATGCAGAACAGATGTGCTGACTGTCTATATTCCCTAATAGGTACTGTGGTGCTAGAACCCACCAACTATGTGAATAGTGGATGTGAAGGGGACAATCTCACCTTCTTTTGTAATGTTAGTGGTACTTCACTGTGGTGGTCATGGCCTAGACTAGAGGATAATAGTGTATCAAAAAAACTTTTCACTGACCTAGATGCTCTCCAAGCACCCTCACAAGTGGGTGATGGCAATGTTACACTGCTGGTTATAGGCACCACATACCTGTATTCATCTCTACACTTCACATTAAATACTCGATACAATGGAACTAGAATTGGCTGTGGTCCTAATGATAAAATGCTAGTGAATAGACTAGTGGTGGTTGAAGGTAAAGAATAATAGTATTGTTAAGCTACTTATTTTATAGGTCTTATGTACAAAACATTAATACAGTAAGTCCCCCACCAACTCCACAGCAGTTGAACATATCTGATTACTACAATGATACAAACACATCTACAGTCACCATTCAATGGGAGAACATGGAGAGACCAGCCACATACCTGATTGATATTTCAAATACATCCCTTGACTCTCCACTTGCACAATCACTGTTAACTACTGATTCTACTGCCATAAACATAACATTGTCTTACAACATTGAGTACAGGGTCACAGTTCAAGCTAGTAATTGCAGAGGGAATAGTAACATTACAGCAATCAGTTTCACATTAATTCAGTGCTTCCCTCCATCTGCTGTCAATGCAGTGTCGATCTCACCTTACACAGCCACAACTGAAGGTTCTGTGATAGTGTTGAAGTGTGAGGAGGGTCTTGTACCAGAGGAGAGTATAATGGCAGTGTGTGCTAATGATAGGAGGTGGTATCCTGACCCCACTACACTTAATTGCACACCAAACACAACATCAGGTATAATATGATGATTATTTGTTGCAAATGTGTTCATAAAGAGTCTCTTGATGTACATAATTAGCAATTTGACCACAAATAAGTTGTGTCTACCTATTATGTAGGTAATGTTACAACTAGTGACAAACCAGGGAACTGTAATACAACTGAAGGAATGAATAATTGCACCTTAATAACAAGTATATATTGTAAATAAGTAGATATAAATGTCATATTTATAATGTTGAATGTTTCACTTTATACAGCTACCAACACCACTTCTGGACATGTAAAATTGAGAATGTGGCACATATTTGTAATGGTGGCTGTTGCTAGTGGTCTCACTGGTGTTCTTTTTCTCTCCATCTGTGTAACATCAGGAGTTATAATCAGAAGGAAATCAGGTATAATACAGTGTCACTGTTAGGTATGACTCCACCTACTTTTGATCTCATAATGAATGTAATGTGCTGTTCACATTTTAACTATAAAGTATGGTTGAGTGAGCAAGTTCAAAAATTATTATTAGAGCTGTCATCTCTGATGTTTCTGTTATCTATTATTTTAGCAGTGAAGTTAAAAGACAGGAGAGTTGATATGTAAGTCATGTTCTATCTCTATTATAATGTTATTACTAGCTATATAAAAAAAACATGAATTTTACTACATCATGCTTGTTATTGTTGTTATGTTGTTATGATTATAACACAGAAGGTAATTTTTCAGTAGTAAGTTATATAATGATCTAAGAACTTCTCTCCCCATGTGTTTACTTTTACAAATAATGTTATTGTTATTGTTTATTGTTGTTTATAGAGACAAGATTTCACACCCAGAGGTATGTATGTACAGTGAAACAACTTCTGCTAATAAATAATTTATTTGTATTGTGTATAAAGGCATATAACCACTTGCATATCAGTTCTGAGTATCCTCTACAATCAATGGTGAGATAATGATTATGCATCCTTCAGAATTATAATGAATGTATGTAGCAGGAATTAGTGAACTGCTAACATTACTATAATAATATTATCATCTGTGCAAAATCAACATATGGACAGATATTGTTTTCCATATAATTAAAATAGTATCTGTCATAACTACACATGTATAACTGTACATGTAGCTATGCCTGTATAATTATGTATATAGACGATTGAAGAAGCACCTGGATACAGTGTTCTTAACTATAGATTTGTGAATAGATCATCAGCTATAGAGGTAATGTAATTGCTATCTAATACATTAAGTACAAAAATTAATAATGTATTTTGTTATCAGTTAAAGGATGCATATGAATCCACAATTCCTCAGCACACAAGAACTCTTCATGAGGTAAATATTTTTTCTAACATTATTATTACAGTCAGTTTTGTGCTAACTCTAATAAGAATATATACAACAGTTTGGATGGTTAAGATAAAAATGGCCACTATTATTATGACACATTTAAGAATATTTTATGAGTAAAAATTGTTTTTCACTACAGCATAGTGCTAACAAGTATTTCACTTAAATTGTGCACAAAATTAAATTAATTGATTTCTTGGAGTCAATTTACAACAACTAATTTTGAATATCTCACATCAGAACATCACAGGAAGTTAAATACTTCACTAAGAAAATACAATGCAAAAATTTAGATATAAAATGTTTCCATTAGATGCATAATAATAAGGACTTTTAGAGCTACTTTCAAACTTGAGACAAAGTTTAGCAAAGACAATAGGCTATACTCCTACTTTATTACCATTAATAGTATAACTGTACAGTTTGTGGTTGATAATTATTATACTAATCTCATCAAGTAACTATAAAACATAGTCTTTTCCTTTAAATAGAGAGAATTGATAAAATATAGCTACAGTTATCTTGTACTTTATTATTATAGGCTCCTAGACAAACTAAGAGTGATGCTAGAGGACATGTGGTTTATGGTAAAAGTGAAGGTAAGGTTAAAGGTTATAGTCCTGATTTAAGGACAATGTCCCGTGTTATTCAATGGTCAAAGCTGGAGCTAATGGTAGAAAATACACTGACTATGAAGAAGTTGTTACTGATGCAAAAAAGAGTAACAGTCAATCAGACAAGTCAAAGGCCACAAAGGAAATATTATATTCAAAACTTCATCCAACCCATCCATCAGGTGTGTAGTTAGATACAACTTTCACTATTACTTCTGATGCTCTGATGAAAATAACAACATTAATCACATGTGCACACATAAAGGAATTTCTAAAGAGAAAGATTTTCTATTCTTATTGAATTAATAGTTTTTATTATAAAGATCTAAGCATGTTGCATAACCTCTAAAAGGTAGCTAAGAGCATTAGCCTGTGAGAAGTTTGTGTTAATCTAGTTCAATAGCTTTGTAGCTATGTAATAGCGATAATATGTACATGTGTTATAACACAATTTAGATCTATTACTGAATCTGGACACTCTGCTAATTCAATTACGTGGCATCTACTCAAAATGGGAAGAAATTGGAGCAGCTTTTGGTATATCACAAGAATATTTGACCAAAATTAAAGATGTAAGAGAGCATGGCACTGATTTTGACTGTTTTGTTGAAGTGTGCGATAAGTGGCTGAAGGACAGGGCTAAGCCAACTTGGAAGGCAGTGAGCAAGGCACTGGATAAGATAAAATGTCATGAACTATCCAAGAAAATTTTGAAGATTTATGACACAGGTCAGTATTATTAACAAGTCTTTTTAAAGAATGATATTATCAGAAACTTTACCATCAACTTGACATAAACATTATTGAATATGACTAGCTGCTTACTAAACTTAATTCCATTTTTTATGAGAATCATCTCCCAAAACTTTACAATTATTAAAATGTTTCTGTCTGAATGAAGAATCCCAATAAAAATAATAAGCAATATACTAAACTTAATGCTGTAATTAATGTGACTACAAGTAATTCCCACCACAACAGAGTACAAACCATTAGCCTCCTTCCCAAAAGAAAAATGTTCTATTGAGATGTCAGTATGTATATTTGTGAACTGAAATGTGAAAGGGCATCTTATTACCCGAAATCTACACAGGTGAACTCCCAGAACCGAAGCCCATGGTCACTGAAGACAACTCAGTTTTTTACAGTAACTATTGTGACCATGTTGTAACAACTGACAATGAAATACCTCCTCTACCACCAAAGTTATTTGATTTCTCAGTGTCTCCTGTACCACCACTGCATGCATTAGATCCTTCTGCACCACCTGTACCACCAAAGTTAGCTAGTACATAATTATTCAAGTTTATCAGGTGAACAGAAAACTAAGTATTCAGATTTTACTAGTGTGAAATTAATAAAAATGCCATAATCATAATTATTGTTGTTCAATTTTGTTAAGAAGTTTTCTCATTGACCAATAATATTATACACCCACTATAATTGATTGCAATAGTCAGTATAGTATCATTAAGTTACTTACAGTTGGATTCTAAAATAGAGTCCATTTGCCTCCAGTAATAGAGTTCTTATTCTTAGTGTTTATTATTATCAATAGATTATCAGGTATTGACATTAAATTAAATTTAAATTCAAGACCATTAGATGTAGAAGTAGCTACGTATAACTACCTTCATGTTTATTGTATATACTCTCTGTTTGATTGATCAGAAGACTACACATCTACATAATTTTTTGCTTATAAGTAGTTATAATTATACTGTTGTTTTGAAAATTTAATAATCAAAATCAAAAAATTAATAATGACTAGAAATACTGATTGTGAGTAGCTAACTTCCTGTAAAGAGTCTGACTACGTTTATATTCTAGACTAGTAGGTACATGACCAGTGTCTGACTATATACTCTAGACTATTACATGGCCAGTGTCTTACTATTATACTCTAGACTAGTACATGGCCAGTGCCTAGGTATGGTGGGGAAAACTGGCCTGTTTGGAAATGATCAAAAAAAAACATCTTGGCTTGCTTTTTATACTTTAAATTTTGTTTAGTCATTACTGTCTGACCTAGCTATGAATAATAATAATATTATGTACGTATACTAAAAGTAACCGAAACTGTAAACGCAAAAATCATTCTACGTATAATAGTAACCCTTTACCTACTAGACGAAGGAGTGGTGCAAAGTTTATGTGCCAAAGGCTCTTCACATAAAATTTTGGCTTAATACCTACTACTGTATAGTTAAGCGTTTGTCAAGAACAGTCCTCAAAGAGTTTGAGGAGAAAGCTTTATGAGCTCACAGAGAAGATAATATCAAATTCAATAATTATTTGGCTAGTATTTAGGGCAAACATCTACTGAATCAACATTGATAGTATTATTATGTAGAAGGAATATAAAGTGTTGGTGGAAGTAACAACACTGATTAGCTAGCTACTTACTACTGAGTTTTCCATTAATGTCTGTGTCAAAAGCATTAAGTTTCATCCATCTCTCTCTATAAACCTTTGATGGATTATTAGCTAAAATAATTATTATACTGAATATCTAGTAGTGGACTTTGTGTATGTGTGTGTGTGGTGTTGGGGGGGCGGAGTTTGTAGTCCAGTAAGGGTTTTTAGCTACTAGGTTCCAGGCTATAAAATTCTGACATTATTATTGCATACTAAATAGCTACAATTTTAAATTTATAGTTAGCTATAATTATTTTGTGGGATCTTCCAATGCCATAACAATTCCAACCAAGAGAGTCACTAAGGCACAGATCAATGACACCATGAAACTCATGTGTGTAAAGTAGAATGAAATTCCTCAACTTCTCTGGAATGCTGTAAAACAGTAGCTAACAGAATCAACAGTAGAATCAACAGTGAAGGTAAGTATCGAAAGTCAACTTCTCTTCCTTGTCACTCAGAAATAACCTTTTAAAGTGGGAAATGATACTTTATGTATAATGGAGAAGCGCTGCTGTGGCAATACAGCCACTCTTTGTACAATCATTATATCAATCAACTAGTTATTGTTGGTAATAAATTTTCATGTGGTCTCTATAACCACAAAAATAGACATGAAAATTTAACATTATCATAATAGACATCTAGAAAATTGATTTTAATTCAATATGCATGGTCACTGTAAAAAATGGAGTTCACAAAAATGAACAATGACAAAAATACGAGGTTCCAGTACAAAAGAAGTGTGGATCAATGTGGAAGGTCTGAGGTGTGATGACAACTCAAACTCACATTGAAAAGTTGGAAGCTTAAATTTTTTAAATATAAATGTAGGTAGCTATGAATTATTAAATATATTAATTTTAGTACCTAAAATGCAAGGGTCTATAGTATAATGGCCCAGAGAGCAATCACGTTATATTTTCAAGTGTTATTAATAATTAATAATGATGGCATTTATTATAACATTACGTATTAGCTACGTACACACATTAGAATAACAGAATTACTAACTAAGTCAAGGGAGTAGTCACTCATAGTTCATTAATTGCTTTTAAAGCAAAAGAAAAACTTTCTTTTTTCACACCTCCTAGCTACAACAGGTATTTTAATGCCAAAAGATAGCTTTTTTCAAGAGCTTTCTAATGGTATGTATATATGCTATGCTTGTATGAAAAAGTTCTCACTTCACACCTCACCTTTACCTACAAAGAAGCTAGAGAACTAATCCAGGTTGTAATAACTAGTTTGTTTAGGCAGTTCTAAAACTGAAATGAAATTTGCTTAAGGATATAACTATTCATGTTGTGGATACTGATTCAGAATACTGACAAAGTTACAAGATTATTATTATGATTTCACACCCAGAGGTACGTATGTACACTGAGGACACTCAGAACTGATGTGCAAGTGGTTATATTCCTTTATAGGTACATAGTACAAATAATTATTAAGACATAATAACAGAAGTCATTTACAATCAATAATGATTGTACATCCTTTAGAATTATAAGTAATGTAACTGAATGATGTGTATTTGGATAACTCAGTCTCGGGATACTATTGGGTGGAGTAAAGTAAATAAATGTAACAACTCCATTATTGTATCACTCATGTCATTTATTAATTAATTATGTCTTTGTAATTGAATTGGGTATTCATTGTAAAGCAGATGCCTCATGTTTTTGATTAAAAAGACAACTTAAAAATCTGACTCAGAGGTGGCAACCAGAGCCTTATACACAATATATATATAATAATAATATAGTGTGTGTGTGTGTGTGTGTGTGTGTGTGTGTGATTAATTAGACCTATAGACTAGAGAAATACTTCACCTCACTAACATAATAATTATGAATTGATTATAGTCCATAATAATAATACTTTCTGTATTCACAGGTACATCCTGTTGTTTTATTTTTCAAATTTGACTGAAAATATTTATGTTTAGTGTGGTCTCATCCATGTTTGTGGTGTTTGATCTTATACACAGTTCATCTAGCCACACACCAACTAGTATATAGCCATTTGGCAATCACTCCATACAAAAACTAGCAGACTCCTGTAATGAATTTTAATATTGTCTATTGGGCTGCCAGTACACCATTTTACTGTAAAGTTGTCTCTATGTCCCATAAGCAAGTGCACACATGCCATACCATTGACCATACAGAATGCAAAGGCTTATAGTGGACCTCATAAAGAATAAGAGGCATGAAGGTGGCTTCACAATGGAGTAATCTAGCCACACAGTGTATATTTGAAAACAATATTATTTCTTGCTGTAGATACTAGTTATTTATGCCCTTCCAGGGCTCAAGTGACTGATAATGAACTTTTGTTTTTGGCACTTCCTCAGTATTTAAAGCTATGATACTGCCCATCTACATGTTAACTAAGCTATTATACGTATCATCTACAATAATATTGATAATCATTAATAATAATTGAGAGGAGAAAGAATAAAACATTCATTGAATATCAGATTCCTTCTTTTTCTACCAGGTCGTGCATCATTAGCTTTTAGATAATGTATTTTAAGTATTTTAGCTAGCCTATTAGATTGCTACCTGGCTAAATAGTTACTGGTTATTCACCTATAAGTGACCATTTTACCCCTATGGGTCAAGTGGCTCCTGGGGTTTGGCATTAGTGAAGCATAAATAAATCTCCACTTTCCCCAACCCAATCCCATATGGGGGTAGGAGGTATATATTGGTAGCTAGGTACTAGCTAGGTGTAGGTTAGCTCTCGTGCATATATAGTATACATCTTCACCCACTTCTTGTATAATTCCATGACATTTATGACAATTTTTGAGAGGTAAAAATGGAAGAATTCACTTGCTTTTGGTTTGTTCTTCTGTGAGTTAAAATTATCACTTGGGTCCTCTTTCTACTTTGGGTGATTCTATGTGTAAATCCTCTACATTACGTCATTTGTATACTTGTAATATTCAATAATTAATAAGATTACTGACTATGAAATAAGATTACTGTAATATACTATAAGAATACTGTGAGGAAATTTACACATAGAAGGACCCTCTACTTTGCAGTTAGGACTATGAATGTTATTGGCATGCTGACTTCCATGGTTGAGTGCTCACACTGAAAAGAACTAAGCTCAAACATGTACCTTGTACATTTTACCCATTCAAGAAACATGCCTCTTGAAATGGCAGCCAGGCATGAGACCACATCTTGTGTGATGTCAAACACATTCCCTCTCTTTAGCTAGCAACTATTATACATGTAGGGTTTTGTACACTTTAGTTACGAAGATTGGGCTCCAGGACCTGGTGCCCATGTCACTTTTATGTGGTAATCTATCAACCCTGTATGATGTAGATAACCCGGATTGGGTTCCTTCAGTGAATATGGGATATGGAACTAGGAATAAGAGTCGGTTAAGACATAGAAGAGAAGCAGCTGCAGCTACTTCTGTGTCTACTGCTATTAGTTCTCAACTGTAAGGGGGAATCAAGCATTGTTCCATGTCAGACAGATACTAACAGGAACTGCAATAGACACCCTCATTAGGTCCCTTCAAGAGGATGTGCTTAGGTGTGAATTTGTCAATCTTAATGCTACTTCTACTTCACCTGAAGCATTCCAGAACAGTAAGGACATAGTTAAATTCTACACTGGTCTTCCCAAATTGGACTGTTCTAATAACTCTTATATCACCTGTTATGTTGAACAGTAAATTGAGTAGCTATGTTTAGAAAGAAACCCACTCAGTGGCAAGAAAATGCAACTGTTTATGCAAGGTTGCAGCAACTAGCTAAAAAGTATTTGTGCATCCCTGGTACTTCTGTTCCATCAGAAAGACTATTTTCAAAGGCTGGTGAATTGATTTCAAACAGACATAATATCATAGACTCAAGTCAGAGTGTAAATATGATTTTATTTTCAAACAAAAACTACATCTAGCACTAGCTAGTTTGACATGGATAATAATATAATTATTTGTATGGTTCAATGCACCACTAATTAAACTACATTCTATATTATACTTGTTAGTAAAATACTTGATATCGCCCACCGCAACTGCAGTCAATATGGCGGTTAGCAACCGTTGCTGTGACGCGATGACTTGGGTAAACGCATACTGAAAAGTAGTGAAACTTGGCATGACTACCATTGTACATTTAGCTAGTGAAACATAGCTATTACACGAGAAGTAGTATACATACAAACATAATACCTGCAAAACTTCGTGTCAGTGGGCGGAGACCCTACCCTAGGGATCGTGTCGGGGGGCTCCTATTATTGTTAGATATCCTAAAGTGGACGTCTACAATTACCTGCTGGATGATATGGAGCGCCTCACTCTTTTACTACTAGCTCACCTAACCTTGTCACTAACGATCGGTGAGTTTGGGTAACTATCTAGCTAGTTAGTAGCTAAGTTTGTTTTTAGCAGCCTGACTGAACAGAATCAGATTGTGCACCATTGTCAATTAATTACTTACAGTAATACAATGGTGTAATCTGATTCTGTTATGGAGGAAGAGCCCAGAATCTGCTGTTTATGCACTCTTCCGAATTTATTGATCACAGAGCCAGAACCAGATAAATGTCAGCCCACTCCCTCAAGGTGGTGATGTATTATTACTGTGTGACTAGTACATGGAATCAGAGATTGTAATCACACTCTTGTATTTTAGCTCAACAGAATTAGTGTGTGTATCAGTCATGGTCATGGTAGAGTAGCATTAATTACTCCAAAGTTAGTGTTGATCAGCCTTTGAAAGGGATTAGGGGTGGGGCTTCTTGTCCTGTGTGTGACTTGGAATCTGAGGCTTAATAATAATCAGTATGTCATCTCTATAGTATTTTAGCTAACAGAATAATAATATTATTATGAATGCCACTGAACTTGATTCTTCATCATTGCATTAGTGTGTGTATTTGGTAATACTTGGAGCAATGGCATTTGTACTGGGACTACTCATTGGATATAAATTGAAAAAACCACAGTCTGAAATATCAGGAGGTGAACACAGAGCATCAATGACTGACCAAAGTGAGCCTGAAGATGCCATCACAGAAACACAGACAGACCCAATGTATGAGGAAATACTTCAGGAGGAACCAGCCACCATAGAACTTACAGAGAATATAGCTTATGCTTCACTTACTCAGTAACAAATTACAGAAAGAACTAAAATAGCAACAAGTTTAGTTAATTTTGTATTATAATATATACATAATACAATCACACACGATAGAGTTTGAGAGAACACAGTAATATCAATACTTAGCTGAACTATATTATCAGTCATTAAAGTTCTGGAGTTAAACTAGTAAGTATTATATACTATTGTACAGAGACCCCTCACCTTTTTTTCACAGTATACTAAGGCCATTAGTTAATGTGTATGTAAACCAACACTGAAACATTTAACTACGTGACTAGGTACTTAGAAGTCAGTTACCACAGTTGTCAGACCTAACAATTATTCGCCTATCATTGTTATGCCCCACTACCCCCAGGTAAAATCAGGAGGGGTTGTTTGTACAGATTTGTCGGGTGAACTGTCCCTGAGGGGTGGGGAATTTGTATATTGACACTAGGACTACATAATAGAATCCCTGTACATACCCCTTAGGATTTGTATTGTCTGGTCACTCCCAGGGGTGGGGAATTTGCTAGGTGGATAGTACAAATCCCCGGCATGCCCCCACCCCTATCCGACTTGGGGATAGTGGGGCATAACAATGATAGGCGAATTATGATGCATGAGCATTGTAGAAACTATGCATGTAATAATATATATATAGCTATGTAGCTACTTGGCTCTTCAAAAGTTCAGTGGCATTGCTATTGGAAAATATGCTACATGGATTACTATCACACTACATAAGTAATATATAATAATTATTTTAGTTCCTATATAGAGCTATTACTTAGTTATTGTATAGTTATGGAATAAAAGAGAGTTACGTATAGTGTCATTTTATACCACTAGAACAGAATAGTTAGTACCTTTCTCTTTTCACTCATCATAAAACAACTCTTTACATGCTTTTGCTCTTTTTATTAAACTGTAAGTATTTTAAATACATAACTTTTGTATCTCAACTAATAGAATGAACATTAAGTATAGATAATAAATTTTATCCTGTAATTTATTATAATAATAATTATAGTTGTCTTTTATAAATCATCTTCAATTCTTTTCTGGTGGTATGCAGGAGTGTATTTAGAGGAATTTTTTACTTCCTGAAAATTTCACTCACAGAGTAGGACACACCCTCATGCTACATGGCAATGCAAACAAAAAGGTGTGTGTTTAAATTATAACTATAAAATCTACACATCACATCTACTTAGACATTGAGCTATATCAATTTTGCAAACATTAAGTAATAGTCATTGAAACCCCTCCGATATGGTCATCTCTATTATTGTTGTTAGTTTTGTTGTGTATAAAAACTCAGGTGTTTTCTAAACTGCTCCATATTGAAAACTGGACTGATCTATTGAATTATAAGGTAGTCAGCTAGTTATTAATGTACTAGTAAAATAACTAACAAGCTAGCTACAGTATGGCTAGTTAGGATTTGTGGATTGTTTTCTTCATCTGATAGCTTGCTATGATGCATCCAACTTCTACCATACTCATAATAATATGGAGTGTGAATACTTTACTGCCATTACATGGTAAGATAATACTATTGTATAGCAATCAACACCTTATAATAGAGTAAGAGATTGGCTTTTTGATTTCAATGTAATGCAGAACAGATGTGCTGACACTCCTGACTGTCAATATTCCCTAATAGGTATTGTGGTGCTAGAACCCACCAACTATGTGAATAGTGGATGTGAAGGGGAAAATCTCACCTTCTTTTGTAATGTTAGTGGTATCTCACTGTGGTGGTCATGGACTAGACCAGAGGATGATAGTGCATCAAAAAAACTTTTCACTGAACTAGATACTCTACAAGAGCCCTCACAAGTAGGTGATGGCAATGTTACACTGCTGGCTATAGATACCACATACCTGTATTCATCTCTACACTTCACATTAAATACTCGATACAATGGAACTAGGATTGGCTGTGGTCCTAATGATAAAATGCTAGTGAATAGACTAGTGGTGGTTGAAGGTAAAGAATAATAGTATTGTTTAGCTACTTATTTTATAGGTCTTATGTACAAAACATTAATACAGTAAGTCCCCCACCAACTCCACAGCAGTTGGACATATCTGATTACTACAATGATACAAACACATCTACAGTCAACATTCAATGGGAGAACATGGAGAGACCAGCCACATACCTGATTAATATTTCAAATACATCCCTTGACTCTCCACCTTCACAGTCGCTGTTAACTACTGATTCCACTGCCATAAACATAACACTGTCTTACAACATTGAGTACAGGGTCACAGTTCAAGCTAGTAATTGCAGAGGGAACAGTAACATTACAGCAATCAATTTCACCTTGGTTCAGTGCTTCCCTCCATTTGCTGCCAATGGAGTGTCGATCTCACCTTACACAGCCACAACTGAAGGTTCTGTGATAGTGTTGAAGTGTGAGGAGAATCTGGTACCAGAGGAGAGTATAATGGCAGTGTGTGGTAATGATAGGAGGTGGTATCCTGACCCCACTACACTTAATTGCACACTAAACACACCATCAGGTATTCAATGATTGTTATTGCAGATTTCCCATAAAGAGTCTCTTGATGTACATAGCTATTTTCTCTGACATAGCCAAGATAAGACAAGTGACTACCTATTATGTAGGTGATGTTACAACTAGTGACAAACCAGGGAACTGTAATACAACTGAAGGAATGAATAATTGCACCTTAATAACAAGTATGTAAATTAGTAGATATATTATGAATGTTTCACTATATACAGCTACCAAAACTACGTACTTCTGGACATGTAGAACTGAGAATGTGGCAGATAATTGGAATGGTGGCTGCTGCTAGTGGTCTCACTGGTGTTCTTTTTCTCTCCATCTGTGTAACATCAGGAGTTATAATCAGAAGGAAATCAGGTATAATACAGTGTCACTGTTAGGTATGACTACACCTACTTTTGATCTCAGCTATGTCCATAATGTGCTCTTCACATTTTAACTATTAAGTGAGCCAGTTCAATAATCTTCTTTCAGTTGAAGTGATAAACATAGAGCTGTCATCTGTCATCTGTGATGTTTCTGTTATCTATTATTTTAGCAGTGAAGTCAAAAGACAGGAGAGTTGATATGTAAGTCATGTTCTATAGCTACTACAAAAAATACTACATCATGCTTGGTATGTTGTTATGATTATAATGCAGAAAGTAATTTTACAGTAGTAAGTTATATAATGATCTAAGAAATTCTCTCCTCATGTGTTTCCTTTTTATTGTTGTTGTTTATTGTTGTTTATAGAGACAATATTTCACACCCAGAGGTATGTATGTACACTGAAACATTTATGTCCTAATAAATTTATTTGTACTGTGTATAAAGGCATATAACCACTTGCATATCAGTTCTGAGTGTCCTCTACAATCAATGGTGAGATAATGATTACTCATCCTTCAGAATTATAATGAATGTATGTAGCAGGAATTAGTGAACTGCTTATGTTACTATAATAATATTTGTGCAAAATCAACATATAGATGGATATTGTTTTCCATAATAATAATTATTAAAATAGCATGTCATAACTGTACATGTAGCTATGCCTGTATAATTATGTATATAGACAATTGAAGAAGCACCTGAATACAGTGTTCTTAATTATAGATTTGTGAATAGATCATCAGCTATAGAGGTAATGTAATAGCTATCTACTTCATTAAGTACAAAAATTTATAATATATTTTGTTATCAGTTAAAGGATGCATATGAATCCACAATTCCACAGCACACAAGCACTCTTGTTGAGGTAAATATTTTTTCTAACATTAATATTACTGTCAGTTTTGTGCTAACTCTAATAAGAGTATATACAACAGTTTGGATGGATATGAAAGCACCCATTGATGCATAATAATAATAAGAAGGACTGTTAGAGCTACTTGAGACAAAGTTTAGCAAAGACAATAAGCTATACACCTACTTTATTACCATTGCTAAAATTAATAGTATAACTGTACAGTTTGTGGTTGATAATTATTATACTAATCTCATCAAGTAACTAAAACATAGTCTTTTCCTTTAAATAGAGAGAATTGATATAATATAGCTACAGTTATCTTGTACTTTATTATTATAGGTTACTAAGAGTGATGCTAGAGGACATGTGGTTTATGGTAAAAGTAAAGGTAAGGTTAAAGGTTATAGTCCTGATTCCACTCCTAAGGACAATGTCCCGTGTTATTCAATGGCCAAAGTTGGAGCTAATGGTAGAAAATGCACTGACTATGAAGAAGTTGTTACTGATGCAAAAAAGAGTAATACTCGATCAGACAAGTCAAAGGTCACAAAGGAAATAATATACTCAAAACTTAATCCAACCCATCCATCAGGTGTGTAGTTAGATACAACTTTCACTACTACTTCTGATGCTCTAATGAAAGGAACAACATCAATCACACATGCACACATAAAAGAATTTCTAAAGAGAGAGATTTTCTATTCTTATTGAAATAATAGTTTTTATTATGATCTAAGCATGTTGCATAACCTCTAAAGGATAGCTATATAGAGCATTAGCCTGTGAGAAGTTTGTGTTAATCTAGTTCAATAGCTTTGTAGCTATGTACGTAATAGCAATAATATGTACATGTGTTATAACACAATTTAGATCTATTACTGAATCTGGACACTCTGCTAATTCAATTACGTGAGGTCTACTCAAAATGGGAAGAAATTGGAGCAGCTTTTGGTATATCACAAGAATATTTAACCAAAATTAAAGATGTAAGAGAGCATGGCACTGATTTTGACTGTTTTGTGGAAGTGTGCGATAAGTGGCTGAAGGACAGGGCTAAGCCAACTTGGAAGGCAGTGAGCAGGGCACTGGATAAGATAAAATGTCATGAACTATCCAAGAAAATTTTAAAGATTTATGACACAGGTCAGTATTATTATTTACACCAACATGTCTTTTTAAAGAGTGATATTATCAGAAACTTTACCATCAACTTGACATAACATTATTGAATATGACTAGCTGCTTACTAAACTTAATTCCATTTTTATGAGAATTATCTCCCAAAACTTTACAATTATTAAAATGTTTCTGTCTGAATGAAGAATCCCAATAAAAATAATAAGCAATATACTAAACTTAATGCTGTGACTACAAGTAATTCCCACCACAACTGAGTACAAATTAATATTACCATTAGCCTCCTTCCCAAAAGAAAAATGTTATGTCAGTATATATATTTGTGAACTGAAATGTGAAAGTGCATCTTATTACCTGAAATCTACACAGGTGAACTCCCAGAACCAAAGCCCATGGTCACCGAAGACAACTCAGTTTTTAACAGTAACTATTGTGACCATGTTGTAACCACTGACAATGAAATACCTCCTCTACCACCAAAGTTATTTGATCTCTCAGTGTCTCCTGTGCCACCACAGATATTAGATCCTTCAGCACCACCTGTACCACCAAAGTTAGCTAGTACATAATTATTCAAGTTTATCAGGTGAACAGAAAACTAAGTAGCTATTCAGATTTTACTAGCTACGTAGTGTGAAATTTATAAAAATGTCATAATCATATGTTGTTCATTTGTTAAGAAGTTTTCTCATTGACCAATAATATACAGTCACTATAATTGATTGTGATAGTCAGTATAGTATCATTAAGTTACTTACAGTTGGATTCTAAAATAGAGTCTACTTGCCTCCAGTAATATAGTTCTTACGTATTCTTTGTGTTTATGATTATTATCAATCAGATTATCAGGTATTGACATTAAATAGCTACAATCTTAAATTTATAGTTAGCTTTATGCAATGCTGTAACAATTCCAACTAAGAGAGTCACAAAGGCACAGATCAATGATACCATGAAACTCATGTGTGTAAAGTAGAATGAAAGAGAATATTTCCTCAACTTCTCTGGAATGCTGTAAAACAGTAGCTAACAGAATCAACAGTAGAATTAACAGTGAAGGTAAGTATTGGAAGTCAACTTCTCTTCCTTGTCACTCAGAAATAACCTTTTAAAGTGGGAAATGATACTTTATGTATAATGGAGGAGAGCTGCTGTAGCAATACAATCATTACATCAGTCAATTATAAATTTTCATGTGGTCTCTATAAACACAAAAATAAAAATTACTAGACATGAAAATTTAACATAACCATGATAGACATCTAGATAATCTATTTTAATTCAATATGCACGGTCACGGTAAAAAATGGAGTTCACAAAAATGAACAATGACAAAAATACGAGGTTCCAGTACAAAAGAAGTGTGGATCAATGTGGAAGGTCTGAGGTGTGATGACAACTCAAACTCACATTGAAAAGTTGGAAGCTTAAATTTTTTAAATATAAATGTAGGTAGCTATGAATTATTAAATTATTAATTTTAGTACCTAAAATGCAAGGGTCTATAGTATAATGGCCCAGAGAGCAATCACGTTATATTTTCAAGTGTTATTAATAATTAATAATGATCGCATTTATTATAACATTACGTATTAGCTACGTACACACATTAGAATAACAGAATTACTAACTAAGTCAAGGGAGTAGTCACTCATAGTTCATTAATTGCTTTTAAAGCAAAAGAAAAACTTTCTTTTTTCACACCTCCTAGCTACAACAGGTATTTTAATGCCAAAAGATAGCTTTTTTCAAGAGCTTTCTAATGGTATGTATATATGCTATGCTTGTATGAAAAAGTTCTCACTTCACACCTCACCTTTACCTACAAAGAAGCTAGAGAACTAATCCAGGTTGTAATAACTAGTTTGTTTAGGCAGTTCTAAAACTGAAATGAAATTTGCTTAAGGATATAACTATTCATGTTGTGGATACTGATTCAGAATACTGACAAAGTTACAAGATTATTATTATGATTTCACACCCAGAGGTATGTACACTGAGGACACTCAGAACTGATGTGCAAGTGGTTATATTCCTTTATAGGTACATAGTACAAATAATTATTAAGACATAATAACAGAAGTCATTTACAATCAATAATGATTGTACGTACATCCTTTAGAATTATAAGTAATGTAACTGAATGATGTGTATTTGGATAACTCAGTCTCGGTATACTATTGGGTGGAGTAAAATAAATAAATGTAACAACTCCATTATTGTATCACTCATGTCATTTATTAATTAATTATGTCTTTGTAATTGAATTGGGTATTCATTGTAAAGCAGATGCCTCATGTTTTTGATTAAAAAGACAACTTAAAAATCTGACTCAGAGGTGACAACCAGAGCCTTATACACAATATATATATAATAATAATATAGTGTGTGTGTGTGTGTGTGTGTGTGTGTGTGTGTGTGTGTGTGTGTGTGTGTGTGTGTGTGTGTGTGTGTGTGTGTGTGATTAATTAGACCTATAGACTAGAGAAATACTTCACCTCACTAACATAATAATTATGAATTGATTATAGTCCATAATAATAATACTTTCTGTATTCACAGGTACATCCTGTTGTTTTATTTTTCAAATTTGACTGAAAATATTTATGTTTAGTGTGGTCTCATCCATGTTTGTGGTGTTTGATCTTATACACAGTTCATCTAGCCACACACCAACTAGTATATAGCCATTTGGCAATCACTCCATACAAAAACTAGCAGACTCCTGTAATGAATTTTAATATTGTCTATTGGGCTGCCAGTACACCATTTTACTGCAAAGTTGTCTCTATGTCCCATAAGCAAGTGCACACATGCCATACCATTGACCATACAGAATGCAAAGGCTTATAGTGGACCTCATAAAGAATAAGAGGCATGAAGGTGGCTTCACAATGGAGTAATCTAGCCACACAGTGTATATTTGAAAACAATATTATTTCTTGCTGTAGATACTAGTTATTTATGCCCTTCCAGGGCTCAAGTGACTGATAATGAACTTTTGTTGTTGGCACTTCCTCAGTATTTAAAGCTATGATAGTGCCCATCTACATGTTAACTAAGCTATTATACGTATCATCTACAATAATATTGATAATCATTAATAATAATTGAGAGGAGAAAGAATAAAACATTCATTGAATATCAGATTCCTTCTTTTTCTACCAGGTCGTGCATCATTAGCTTTTAGATAATGTATTTTAAGTATTTTAGCTAGCCTATTAGATTGCTACCTGGCTAAATAGTTACCTATAAGTGACCATTTTACCCCTATGGGTCAAGTGGCTCCTGGGGTTTGGCATTAGTGAAGCATAAATAAATCTCCACTTTCCCCAACCCAATCCCATATGGGGGTAGGAGGTATATATTGATAGCTAGGTACTAGCTAGGTGTAGGTTAGCTCTCGTGCATATATAGTATACATCTTCACCCACTTCTTGTATAATTCCATGACATTTATGACAATTTTTGAGAGGTAAAAATGGAAGAATTCACTTGCTTTTGGTTTGTTCTTCTGTGAGTTAAAATTATCACTTGGGTCCTCTTTCTACTTTGGGTGATTCTATGTGTAAATCCTCTACATTACGTCATTTGTAATATACTTGTAATATTCAATAATTAATAAGATTACTGACTATGAAATAAGATTACTGTAATATACTATAAGAATACTGTGAGGAAATTTACACATAGAAGGACCCTCTACTTTGCAGTTAGGACTATGAATGTTATTGGCATGCTGACTTCCATGGTTGAGTGCTCACACTGAAAAGAACTAAGCTCAAACATGTACATTTTACCCATTCAAGAAACATGCCTCTTGAAATGGCAGCCAGGCATGAGACCACATCTTGTGTGATGTCAAACACATTCCCTCTCTTTAGCTAGCAACTATTATACATGTAGGGTTTTGTACACTTTAGTTACGAAGATTGGGCTCCAGGACCTGGTGCCCATGTCACTTTTATGTGGTAATCTATCAACCCTGTATGATGTAGATAACCCGGATTGGGTTCCTTCAGTGAATATGGGATATGGAACTAGGAATAAGAGTCGGTTAAGACATAGAAGAGAAGCAGCTGCAGCTGCTTCTGTGTCTACTGCTATTAGTTCTCAACTGTAAGGGGGAATCAAGCATTGTTCCATGTCAGACAGATACTAACAGGAACTGCAATAGACACCCTCATTAGGTCCCTTCAAGAGGATGTGCTTAGGTGTGAATTTGTCAATCTTAATGCTACTTCTACTTCACCTGAAGCATTCCAGAACAGTAAGGACATAGTTAAATTCTACACTGGTCTTCCCAAATTGGACTGTTCTAATAACTCTTATATCACCTGTTATGTTGAACAGTAAATTGAGTAGCTATGTTTAGAAAGAAACCCACTCAGTGGCAAGAAAATGCAACTGTTTATGCAAGGTTGCAGCAACTAGCTAAAAAGTATTTGTGCATCCCTGGTACTTCTGTTCCATCAGAAAGACTATTTTCAAAGGCTGGTGAATTGATTTCAAACAGACATAATATCATAGACTCAAGTCAGAGTGTAAATATGATTTTATTTTCAAACAAAAACTACATCTAGCACTAGCTAGTTTGACATGGATAATAATATAATTATTTGTATGGTTCAATGCACCACTAATTAAACTACATTCTATATTATACTTGTTAGTAAAATACTTGATATCGCCCACCGCAACTGCAGTCAATATGGCGGTTAGCAACCGTTGCTGTGACGCGATGCCGTGGGTAAACGCATACTGAAAAGTAGTGAAACTTGGCATGACTACCATTGTACATTTAGCTAGTGAAACATAGCTATTACACGAGAAGTAGTATACATACAAACATAATACCTGCAAAACTTCATGTCAGTGGGCGGAGACCCTACCCTAGGGATCGTGTCGGGGGGCTCCTATTATTGTTAGATATCCTAAAGTGGACGTCTACAATTACCTGCTGGATGATATGGAGCGCCTCACTCTTTTACTACTAGCTCACCTAACCTTGTCACTAACGATCGGTGAGTTTGGGTAACTATCTAGCTAGTTAGTAGCTAAGTTTGTTTTTAGCAGCCTGACTGAACAGAATCAGATTGTGCACCATTGTCAATTAATTACTTACAGTAATACAATGGTGTAATCTGATTCTGTTATGGAGGAAGAGCCCAGAATCTGCTGTTTATGCACTCTTCCGAATTTATTGATCACAGAGCCAGAACCAGATAAATGTCAGCCCACTCCCTCAAGGTGGTGATGTATTATTACTGAGCCTATAATTATTTTATGCTATAGGGCTGTGGGCTAGGCCATAGCTAATTAGATAATTCAGTACCTAAAATAATAGTACTATCACTGCCCAATTGGGCAATGATAAATCAGAATTGGGCAGTGATAAATTGCAATTGGGTAGTGGTTTGACTGACACTAGCTCTAGCCAGTACTGCAGCAACTCAAAATTAACCACATCCTCCTCCCGTTCCCACACTAGTACATTCTAATTAATAAGTCAAATTTTAAATTGTTCATGAGCTGTTATTAGCATGTGAAGTTTATTAAGCAATATTGGGCAGTATAAATTTTATCTAATTTTAGGCACTAAGATAATTAGATAGGTCATAGAGGCCTTGAGGTGTAATTTATTGTGTGTTTGGGGGTACTACTAGAGACTGGTGGAGCCTAAACTCACCACAATGTAACTGGGGAATCTTGGCTAGTGGTCGACTTTTAGGTAGTTGTGTGGTAGTGTGGTAGTGTAGTGAAAGTAGTGGTTTGGGGCATAGTGCTTTGGTAAAGAGGAAGGACTTCTCTGAAAGTGCTTGGGATAGGTATTATTATGCTTCACTGCATTCTTTATTGTGATGGGATCAATTTTAAATTCCTAATTTTTCTCAGTAGCTAACTCTAACTCTTTGTGTTGGGTATTTTGGAGTTTTTGTATCTCTCTGTGTGTTGAAGTATAGAACTCTATCTCTCTCTGTGTTGAAGTGTTGAACTCCATCTATCTGTGTGTTGGAGTGTAGAACTCTATCTCTCTGTGACGTGTGTTGAAGAGTTAAACTCTATTTCTCTGTGTGTTGAAGTGTTGAACTCTATCTCTCTGTGTGTTGGAGTGTTGAACTCACTTCTTTACTGTTTCTTCTTGTTGTTTTGATACTAAGAACTCAACACTAAGTGTAAAAAAGCTAATTACGTATATTCATTGTTATTTTAATGAAATTCATACTGGGTATTGTCATAATTAATTGGAGGGTGTGGTTTGTCCCTGAGTTTGATTTTGAAAAGTTGGAGAATATGCACTTGTATAATTGTCATGCTCAGTTTACAATTCTAATTATTATTTTATAGCTGTACCAGATCCAGTTAGGTTAGTATCTGATTCAGGAAGAACCACTGGTCTATCTGCTGGGCGTTTGGAGATTTTTCTCAATGGAAAGTGGGGGACTGTCTGCAAGGATTTTTTTAACATTTCGGATGCTAATGTGGCATGTCGTCAACTTGGCTTTGACAGAGCTAACTCCTATTCACATATAAAATATATGGGGTAAATAATATTGAATTCAGTGGGAGCAGGTTGAAAATAATATAATTGTAGAGGTAGCTACTAATAAGGTTCTTGAGTATAATTATAAAGTTCAGTACCATGTCTGTGAGTTTATAAGAAAGTACATAGTTTAACACTGCTTCAAAGCCAGGTGAATCAACCAATGAACTTGAGGCCAACTATCAGCCTGAGTCAGCTAGCAGTCAGTCTGAGCTGGTAAGCTCAATATTTAGGTTTTTCAATGAGTGTATTCTAAAAAAATTTTATTGATGTTGAAGATGTTTCAGTACAGAATCCATAATCTTCAAAATAATGAAATAGAGCCTATCCCTATCCTTTTGTACGAATTGATATTAGTAGCCCTAATTTGTTCTTACGCCTCTTTGCATATCCCCCTCCTGCACCCTCCCCCTTGAGCCACATTGAGGCTCATGCTTTTATCGTAAAATGCACATCACCATTGATTTTTGGAGCTAAACAGCTGTACTATAATATTATTATTATTATTAATCCCCTATAGAGAAAAAATTCTTGTAATGATATTTATACTTGTATTACAATAACTTTGATAAATTGTAGAGTTTGCTACTAGGCTCTGTAGGTTAGCTAAACAAAATTCTAAGAAACAGAACTCACCCCAGACTTACCACATCGTTACTCCCTGTAGAGCTGTGCTTATAGTTTCCTGGTCTGTGTTTCCTTCTAGACATAATAAGGAAGATTATATTGGATCATACAAAACTAGTAATAGAGAAATATATAGTACAATAACTTTCAATATTTTTAAAGGTCTTACATGATCCTAAACACATCAATTGTATTGCCTATAAAATTAATATTAATTATCCTAAGAGTACACTTTGTATAGCAAATATCTAACTTGCTGATCTTCACCACTTCTTATTTTCACTGTGGAATGTCAGTAAGAAAATCTCATAAGCTTTTTGGAATAATGTTGTGGAATGCAGTAAAAGCTGAACTATTTATTTAAAAAGGAAAGTTGATTTTTAAAATCGGCATGGAAAGTCAAATGTTTGGAAAGTGTGCACACGAAAATCTTCTCGTTTTTGCATCATACTGTGGTTAACAGGGTTATACTCTAATGCATGCTACAGTCAAAGCATTACTCACCAGAACACACAACTAAGCTGAAACTACACCAGAACCAGAGAAGAAGAGCTTTAATTACACCTTGATGAGTTAGTCTAACATTTTGTGCATCCTTTATTAAGGTTGTTGCCCACCAGTGACAATCAGATATAAATCTGTAAGCACTCCTGACCTAATTATGCCAGCATTATGCTCAATGCTTTTGCATACCAATTATGCCCTTATGCCAGTATAATGTGCCCACCTCTAATGATGGCTGTGCTAGCTACGTATGTGCAAGTATACACCAATAAGTTAAAGTTAAGCTGACTAAGTACATATGAAAGAATACACTACACAAACATCTCTGGATACATGTAGGAAAATATTTATTTTGGCTCTACAGATTTACTGTAGTATCGTCTTCTGTCCCAATATGGCTTTACTACCTCAAATGTTCACCTTCTTCATCCAATAACAACCTCTTGTTGTGCCCTCATTCTGGAATAGGGGTCCACGATTGTGACCACAATGAAGACATCATAATAAATTGTGTTGGCAGTGAGTTTTAATCTAAAGAGCTTAAGGTTGAACCTCAAGGTGGTATGGTATTATAAGAATTCAGGAAATTTTTTTGTTTAGAATGTTTCATGCAATTAATTTTCCTATGAAAATTTTTTGGCAGTTATAGAGGCCATGAAAATTTATTGAAAATTTTTTATGAGTCTATAGAAGATCCACGAAAATTTAACAACGAAAATTTCCTGAATTACAGTAATTCTCAATAACACAATATATAACATTGTTGCAATGTTTGGTTTTAGATGGTCACCTGAGGTTAGTCAGTAGTACTACCAGTGCCACTCAACTTCTATCATCTGGTCGTCTGGAAATCTTCTTGAATGGAGTATGGCAAACAGTCTGTGATGATTCATTTGGATCTATTGAAGCAACTGTAGCATGCAGACAGCTTGGGTTTACTGGGTATTCAGAATATGGAAGTGTTGGTTCATTGGGGTAAGTTTTACATCAATAATGTAATTAGCTCTTTATGTAGAGCAAAATAATAATAATAATAATAATAATAATAATAATAATAATAATAATAATAATAATAATAATAATAATAATAATAATAATAATAATAATAATAATAACTGTTGCTAAGTGAGAATCTTTATGGAGAAATTTTATGAACATTGTCTAGATTCTCTCGAGGTCGTGGAAATATCTGGCAGGGTGTGTCATGTTCTTCTTCAAATACACAACAGTTGATAAATTGTCCTAGGGTGTATCCCAGATACTGTGGACACAGTGATGATGTAGCATTGAGGTGCACTGTATCTGTGACTGTTCCTGCTTCATCACCAACTACAGGCTGTGAGTCACTAATTTCATAAAAATATAACTTCAATTTCCACTTTGTGTTGAACTAGTACTTTATCTCTGTGTGTTGAAATATAGAACTCCATCTCTCTGTGTGTTGAAGTATTAAACTCTATCTCTCTGTGTGTTGAAGCATAGAACTCTAAGTTGAAATTTTGTGTTTTGAATCACCACTCTAAGAGTGCAACTCCTAGCTCTATTACAGGCTGTGATCATGATCAAGAATATACATGATATAATGCATGTAGTTTAAAGGGTAACCGACATGGAAAAAAATTTTTTTTGCATTTTGCATTTTTCAGTAGTCCTATATACATAGACATGTGTGGCAAAAGATTAAAACTTCTGGTCAAGTATGCTCTGAGTTATGGCTAGCCAAACTATGAGTTTTTACAATACCTCCGGTTTTGGGCAGGGCTTATTGATGACGTAATAACGTGAATGGATGCACTTGGACCACAAGAGCAGGTTTTCTCAACAATGAAATTATTGCTATACATATATGTACATACGGTTATAGATTGGGATAATTAAATTCTGTGTAGCTATGTTTCAGATTGAAAAGTGTCTCTGATCTTTTTAACTGAACAGGCTGGCAGTACCACTCTGATGTTTCTTCCTAGCCATGCAACCCCAACACCACCGTGTTTAGCTGATGATAAGCTGTGTATCTATATTTCCTGGGGGTGGGTGGGAGGGTGGAAGCAAGAGAGTTATTTCTATAACATTTATGTGAAAACTCACTCATGCAATGTTGATGGTGATAATGAAACACTATGGTGCTGCCTGTATTCTATGATATGTAGTTTGAAGAACCCATGTATTCAGACAAACTGGACTAAATCCAGGATGCTCTGTAATGCAGTGAATGCTAGAATCCTTCAGTGAATTTGCTCAGAATGGGTGCACTTTCTCTGCAGCACACACACAGTATTTGTTGCCATGATTGTGCAATGGCCACCTATACAAGGATGAAGTTAGTTCTCTTGTACACATTCTACAATTGGTAGCATCTTACAATGAAGTATTGGAAAGTCTGTCTTCAGATTCATCACTGGAAGTCTCTGAGGAGCTCCCTGAATCTGTCACACTTGGTTCAAAACTATATGCCATTGGCATCAATGAACCATCACTAGAGCCTTCACTAACTCTCCCAGAGGAAATTGCTGACTCAAAATCAACCCCTTCTTGGCTGCTCTGCTCACTCCCAGACATACTTCACCCTAGCAACAGCCACAGTTTACCTTTCAGCAGGCCTAAAACTACACTATTGCAATGGAAGCCAAGCACATCCAATCACGTTATTACGTCATCAATAAGCCCCGCCCAAAACCAGAGGTATTGTAAAAACTCATAGTTTGGCTAGCCATAACTCAGAGCATACTTGACCAGAAGTTTTAATCTTTTGCCACACATGTCTATGTATATAGGACTACTGAAAAATGAAAAATGCAAAAAAAAAATTTTTCCATGTCAGTTACCCTTTAAGTAGGCGGAGGAAGATGATTTGAGTATGGGGGCAGGTCAACTAGATCTGTGGTCAAGGGTGTCACACTCTCTTCTTACCATCATGTTTCAATGATGGCATAAAAATAGAAATTTTGTCTATGAGAGTTTGGTGGTATAAAGGTTTATGGGAGTTTATTTTTAATTTGTGTATAATATATATAGCAACATGATATTGTAGTGGAACAGGGATATGTTTTGACTTGTCATATATAACACTGAAAACAAATGTTCACTGGTGGCAGTGGTGATCAATATAAAGCAGCATGAATGATTATCAGAATGTACAGCTGGCTTGTTAATTAACCACAAGAGTGGACTAGGTCTAGCACTGCCTATTGTATGGCCATGTTGTTGTTTGTTATGTCATTAATTTTAGAATGGGGGCAAGTGCCCCCACTGCCCCCATGATTCCACTGCCTATGAGTTATATACGTAGCTTGTTAGCTCTACTCTGAAAGTGTTACTGCTGTCTACTCTTAAAGCACAAAGTACCTCTTATATACTATGAAAGTTGTAAGTTCTTCTTTGTCTGTCAGAACAGGTGATTAGAGTCTGGTTCACTTGTTTCTTTTGTTATTCATGTTTCTACTCACTCTGTGAATAGGTACTTATCATTGCAATATATCTTTTCTCTTCCAAGCTCTACATCAGTAGAAGTAGTTCATTTTATGCTTTCAAACTAAGGAAGCAATTATAATCAAGCACATGGAAATGACCTTTATGATGTCATAAGCTGTAATATTTTAGCTGTTTGAGTAGGAAAATTAGCAATCTAATATGTGAAACTATAAGCTTTGGAATTCTGAACTATAATAATATAGTAACATGTCACTTGATAAAAATGATTATAATAAATTATATAATTATTATCAGCATTAAATGTGTTCATCACAGTTGAACTGTCTGTGGACTCCATTAATTATGAATGTTGTTACATCTCACTTAATGTGAGCCCTCTTCTTTTAATAATGCATTCTCTGATGTTTTTACTCATTTTAGTTTTTTTATCTAAATGTTTATTTACAGCTGGACCTGTCCCAGTTAGGTTAGTATCTGATTCAGGGAGAACTACTGATCTATCTGCTGGACGTTTGGAGATCTTCCTCAATGGACAGTGGGGGACTGTGTGCGATGACGTTTTCGATATCAATGATGCTAATGTGGCATGTCGTCAACTAGGTTTTGACAGAGCTAATGGCAATTCACATGCTAAATATCTTGGGTATGTTATCTCTAGTGTGAATTTATCAGGTTTCGTGAAAATATTCCTTTTTGGGATTCAATAGGTGACCTTCAAACTATAAGTAATGTATTGATTTTAAGGCTAATAATATTGTTATTACTGTTATTTTAATTCTATAGATTTACTGATGTACCTTCTTCAGTCCCAATATGGCTAGAGAATCTCAGATGTTCATCTTCTTCATTTAACAACAGCAACCTCTTATTGTGCCCCCATTCTGGAATAGGGGTCCACAATTGTGCACATAATGAAGATGTCATATTAAATTGTATTGGAGGTAAGTAATGTAATTTTGAAGGCCTATAGCTATTAGCATTATTTGGGATTTTTGTTTAACAGGAAAGAAATACAATGAACTGTCTATTACAATTGTATAGTATATATTTGGCTATTATGTTATTTGTCCCAACTAGTGCTCTCTACCTTTTGGTATTGAGATAGGAGAGAATTGTCAGGGCCTAGTTTATTAACAAATATTGGGATTATGGTTCACTGTCAACTTGTGCTTTCATGTGTTGATGTGAGAGGTACATTCTCAGTTTCTTAAAGTTACTGTTATAGTTACTGTGTTCTTTGTTTTTCTTGATATTAGAGGGCCACCTTAGGTTGGTTGATAGTAGTAGTACTGGGCTACGGTCATCTGGTCGTCTGGAAATCTACATGAATAGAAGGTGGCAAACAGTCTGTGATGATTTATTTGGCTCTACTGAAGCAACAGTAGCTTGCAGACAGCTTGGGTTTACTGGGTATTCAAGATATGGAAGTGTTAGTGATTTAGAGTAAGTTTCATGTTACTAATAATAGATATTAATGTATACATCATGTTACTAAAAATAAGGACATTAATGACTAATATGGTCACAGGCAGGCCCCAAGTGGTGCATGATTTAAATTGACCTTATTATCAATTCTCTTGTATTGCAAGTTAACTTTAGTAGATTTTGTTTCCTAGTTGCTAGTATTATGTGTGTCTGTGCTATAGAATGCAGCATAGATTACACAGCATTCAGCTAGAATGTTCATACATAATGAAAATTATTCGTTTTCCATGAGTACTTCTAGAACAATTTTAAATTGTGAGCAAGGACTGCACATTATGTAGCTTTTCTACTGTGAGAATCTTCCTAGAAACATAATCACATTTACCGGGGGCAGAGCAGCAATTTTAAAAGGGGGGGTCCAAGGCAAAATATGCCAACTATAATGGCTGTAAGGCCACAGTGAAGGGGAGAGGTCAGGAAAGGGATGTGCCCTCCTGCACTTCCAGTGGAAGCAAAAATTTGAATGCCTTTAGAGACAATAAAAACAGTTTAAATTTTACCGTTATGAATTATCATTAATAATCAAATCGGGAAAATCCTAACCCCCTGGACACCCCCACCCCCTGGTATCTCCACCCCCTGGATCTACCTTTCTTTACTACTACGTCTAGATTTTCTGAAGGTTATGGGAGTATCTGGCCAGGTGTGTCATGCTCTTCAAGGAATACTCAACTTGCTGATTGCCGGAGGGTATATCCTAGATACTGTTCACACAGTGATGATGTGGCGTTAAGTTGCAACAGATCATGTATGTGGCATAATTTATCGGTCTTGTTCCCAAAATTCTAATCTGTACTTTAATTAAAAGACCTGGCATCAGCTAGCTCCCATTAGTCAATTAAATTTGCTTGAAAGTTGATGTAGTAAGGTGTACATATGTCAAGTTTACAGGCTACTTGATTAGTTAGCTCCAGAAGATGTGATACTTTTAAGGTATCTGATTGGCCAGTGCCAAGTTTTTTGACTTTAAAGTCCAGACCCTCTCTTTTAGGTTTGGGGATGAGAATGCATAATTAATCATGCTAGACTTAATGGCTGTAGTTTATTCTTTCATATGCATTTCCACTCTCGATGCACTGTAGTCATGTGGTAGCAGATCAATAGATCATTCTGATTTATTTCCATGTAACACTTTATATACAGAGAATATAACTAATATTATCAGATTAATAATATTGTACGTAAATAGTAAACAAACCCATTTCCTGATATGACTACCATAATTATTATGCATATGGCGTGGTCTAGTATAGCTTCACTTAAGTGTTAAGGGTTAATCTTGGGTAGTAACTAATGACCAACTGATGGTTTTGTTTTTTCTTACAAACCTTTAAATTCTCTTTTCACTGAGATCCTATTCTTGTTTAAATAATAATATTTTGTGAGGTCAAATGCTCCGAATTTTTTCTTATGGAATGCAGATAACTGAAAGTGGGCAGATATGATGTGGGAGTGGTTTGTTAGGTCATAACTTCAATGATAAATTTACATATAAAACTACTGTATTGACATAAAGTTAACTACAATGGACATAATGGGAACACAAAATAAAATTAAAAAATAATCCAATTTTTTAGAGTTATTATTCTTATACTGCAACATTTTTTTAAAGTTCCTGTATAGTCTTGTACATAGTGCATGTGTTTTTTCTTTAAAACTGTGTGTTTGTTCTTAAAACTGTATGTTAGAAGAGAAAAAAAGTTTAGTTGCTACAGATGAGTGTTAGAACAGTAAAATATGTAGCTCTGTATCCACTAGACCAATTTGTAACTTCACTTGCGCAATTATTCCACCAGATTTACTAGCATCTGCTGAGTGATGTGAGACTGCTATTCTATTAATCCTAGAAGCCTACAAAATTTGCCTTAAAATTTCAACCATTACTTCTCAGCAGATAGTCAAGTTACAGCAGCAAAAAGTCTCATTCCCTATCACTCTGTGTTGAAGCATAGAACTCTAACTCTCTGTGTGTTGAATATCAAATTCAATTTCACCATAAGTATTGACTGTTAGCTAGGTCTTTATAGAATTATAGAATTATAATTTTGGATTTGTTGTTGGATGTGTAATAAAGTTTTATGATTAAAAAAACTTTCTCTAAATATTTGAATTGGCTCCCATTCGCAGCATTATAAAGTTGTTTTTTTTGTTTGTTTTTTCCAGATATACATCTCCCAGTTAGGTTACTTTCAGCATCAGGGAGGAGTTTAGGTCTATCTGCTGGACGTTTTGAGATCTTTAGCCGAGAGCGATGGGCTTCTTTGTGTAGTAACAACTCTTTTGACATATATGATGCCAATGTGGCATGTCGTCATCTTGGTTTTGACAGAGCCAATGCTTACTCAACTTCTGGATCACTAGGGTATAATGTAACTATTGAATAGAGTGAAACTTCAAAACATCCTTATACGTATCAATGTCCTTCACTAGTGTGGAACTCCTATTCCAGGGCACATTGAGAACTTAAAAATTATCTGTAGTGTCATAATACTGTAAATCTGGAAAATATTTTGAGTTGAAATATTATTGTTCAACAAGATTTAGCTAATAGAATGATTCTGGCTTCTTAAAATATTTTTATTTTTCATAGCAGTTAATTTATTAGTAGACACTTATAAGGTGTAAACAAGTCATGGCCTGCATGACAGCTAGTAGCTGCTAGGAAGCTCATGTGCATTTAAAGTTAGTATATTATGTATAGAATAAGAAGAATATTATACTAGCTAGATATAGAAATAAAAATGATTCTGACCAATGACATGTATGTTTTTTAATGGATATATAGCTTGGATTATAATAGTGATTATGATAGTAGCTCCCAGTCTCCTACACACACACTTAGGAATGACAACGTACTTGGGTATTTATACTCCAGAATTGAGACAAAACTTAACCATAGTGACAGGTCAGTTTAAACTCACACTTATCAGCTCGGCACCTATATTTTTATTAACAACATTGTTAACTGCTTACTGTTAACTTTTACCATTCTTTCTCGGTAGTGTGGTTGCCAAAATTTTTCATGTGCTATATTCTCATAACCTGCTTCCAAATCTCTATATTTATGTAATATGGTGGAACCTAAAAGGACAGTCATTGATGTCACCAACTAATAAGAAGTTGAATTGCTTTTTCTATTTTGAAATAATATAAACTCTTGAATTATGAAAATACACATAGGTGTACCGATGTTAATAAGTCAATGGTCTCAATGTGTCCTTATTTGCAATAGCTGAATAAAAATTGTGTTTTTTCCCTTTACTCCCCAATGTGTGTGAGAAAAACAAGTATGTTTGGAGGAATAGGTTCATATTGCAAAGTAGTGTACCTAGGAACGGATATTTAACTCTGTATGAATAGACTTAACTTCTGATAACAAAATGTGTCATGTGATGAACTTGTACATACATGTGCAACGCAACTATTCTCTCAGTCAAGTATAATGGGCAGTTAAAGTTTTACATAGCATTGTTATGATAAGTACAAACAGTAAAAATTTAATGCTTATAAATTTCCATTCCAAGATCACCCCCACCTCTCCCTAGATCCTCCTGTTATTCCCACCTCTCCCTAGATCCTCCTGTTATTCCCACCTCTTCCTAGATCCTCGTGTTATTGAGCCTGTTGGCAAAGAATATTTGAGCCTGATTGAAACTCAAAATGTCTGTACAGGATGATGTAAGGGTTTTGTTTAGAGTATTAGAACTTAATACGTAATTTTGCTAAGTTACATACCATTCTAAATCTTCATCCCATTATACAGCTAATGAGAGACTGGCTGTAACATAATAATATTCTCTATAATAATGAAAAAAATATATTATTTTACAGTGTTACCTTCACACCTTCAACAGCTCTAGTTTGGAATTTCAGATGCCCACTTTCTCAAAATTACATTGACAATATCTTATTGTGTCCTAGTTTTGAAATAGGAAGACATCGTTGTTACCCTGATGGTGATATTGTAATTAACTGTGTTGGTTGTAAGTTGTGTAATCTATCAAGTGTTCTAGTCAGAAAGAGCAGATCAATTTTCTCAGATACAAAATTAATGTCTATTTTTTTGTATATTAGATGGTACTCTGAGATTAGTCGATACCACCAGCACCGAACTACAAGCATCTGGTCGTCTGGAGATCTTCTTGAATAGACAGTGGGGAACAGTCTGTAGTGATTCATTTGGTCCTACTGAAGCAACCGTAGCTTGTAGACAGCTTGGGTTTACTGGGTATTCACGATATGGAAGCGTTGGTTCTTTGAGGTAAGTTCTTTACTTTAACTGGGCTTCACTTGATTAACTCCTCCAGAAGCTAAAATTTAACTCTAATATAAATGTACATATGCCTGTTATACAGATTTTCTCAGCCCGTTGCAAGCACTGAGATATGGCTTGATGACTTGTCCTGTTCATCCTCTGACCTTACCCTGCTGGATTGCAGACACAGGGGTATTGGTGTGGAAAATTGTGTTCATTCTCAAGATGTCGCCTTAATCTGTGAAACTGGGACTATAACTCCTAGTGATCCAAGTGATTCAAGTGATTCGAGCGATCCAAGTGATTTAGGTGATCCGAGTGAGTCGAGTGATTCAAGTGAGTAGGATTATACAAGTACAATTTTCATTAGTATATAAACTATTCATGGACATGCAGACATGTACCTGGCTACATCATAAAATTAAATATTGGGTCCATGTATTGTAACTGAATGATGAGTCTTAGCCACACACCAACTAGTAGCTATTTGGTAGTCACTCCAAATATCTGCTAAAGTATATTACGCTCACTTGAGCCCTAGCAAAAATATTAATAACTCAACAACTTATTCTTTTTCAAACACTAGCAGACTCCTAATCACAAGGCTGGCCAGTACACCATTGTACTGCAAAGTTAGCTGTATGTCCCATAAGAAAGTGCACAGTATGCCATTAACTACAGTACACAGAATGCACAGGCTTAGTGGACCTCATAAAAAATTAATGGCATGAAAGTGGCTTTATATATTATATGAAGTGATCTAGCCACACACTGTATAATTAAAAAACATTTCTTGCTATAAATAGCTAATACGTAGTTATGGATAAGACTTTGCATTAATTTTGGCTAAAATTATTAATTCATTATCATTATGTGTGGTATATACATAGGTATTATAGGAGTCATGACTCAACACAATGGATAATAAACGTATCCCTTTCTTTTAGATACTAATGTGGGAACAGCCATTGGAAGTGTCACTGCAGTGTTACTGTTGCTTGTTGCCGTCCTCATCGTTCTTATAACCATCTATTATGCTAAGAAGTGGAAAAAGAAGAGTCAAAGAGGAGGAACAGCATCATCTCATGCAGCAACTGTAAACCCTCATTCCACTCCCTTTCAACGACTCTCAGCTACCAATCCCACTGCCCTCCAACAACCCCAAGATCCCAATCCCACTTTCTCCCAACAGCCTCCAGATCCCTATTTTACTCCCTTTCAACAACCCCAAGCTCCCAATCCCACTTTCCCCCAACAGCCTCCAGATCCCTATTTTACTCCCTTTCAACAACTCCCAGCTCCCTATCCATCAGCTCCTTATCTCAATGCCTCCCCACAACCCTCGGCTCCCTATCCATATTATGGGGAGTACCCTCCACCTCCTGCTTATGATTGATGACTACAAATACTCAAAGGATGTGGAATATTAAGATGGCTCAATGCAGCAATAACTGAGTAGCTAATACTTTAACTATACACTAACAAGCCATACATTGTAGTAGCTATCAAAACTATCTTAAAATATAATTTTTTTTGAAGTGTTGATCTTTATAATAACTACAATTGTTACCATAATTATTAGAGTTAGATTCCCCCTCTCTTCATGTGTGTGGTGTGTGTGTCAAAATGGAGGGCTAGCTTAACCATGTCCACTCATACACCAAAAAACTTGATTCAAACACTAAAATGTAGCTCTCTCAAAAAGCTTTCTAATGGTCTATTCAGGTCCTACCTTAAGTCCCAATGACCAAAAGTCAGTCTAATACCTCAGAGAGTTTAGGGGAACCAGCTAAGGTTCCTGTCTGAGATCAGGTTGGAGGTTTCCACAGTGGGAGATGTTTCATAATGGTGAAGAAGGTGGCATTTTGTGGGCATTAATGATTTCCTTAGCAGGAAGTACTGGACATTAATTCCTTCAGATTTCAACCACAGAGTGTATTGACAGTATAGCTAATTATGACAGTATAGCTAATATGACAGTTGCAGTTCAGATTAGGTCACCCCAGTGCCATGAACTCTCTCTGGTCCAGAGTTCACTTGTCATCTGGAATCTCTTGAGCATCACAAGCTCTATGATGGCTATTGAAGTTCTTCTGTTTACTCTTGAATTCAGCATTAACTCTGTTGGCATCTTTTGTGTCTTAAAATAGTACATCCCTGGAGTTTGTACAATTATAAGTCACTAGCTTGATATTGATACCGTTAGTCTTGTACGTATTTTGGAGTAGCTCAACTTTTTTGAATAGGTCATCCTGAAGAAATAACTTTCACAAGGTCAGAGGCCAGGTAAATGGAGAAGAAAATCAATGATTAGTTTCAAGAGCAAAAGTTTGGTGGATCTTTCTAATTCATAAAAAAAAAAACACAAAAGGTCCTCCAAAATAAGATGCTACACAGTAGAAGTGAACAATGTAGACATTAGGTAATAGAAGTTGTAAATATCTGAAGAGACTAGTAAGTAGCTAAGTCCATTGGGAACACAAGATAATTATTAGTATTGGATCAAAGATTCAATCTTTTCTCCCATGGAAAGTTCTGCTGGGCTGAGATCACATCATGGCAAGGATGTTGACCTAACTCAATAGAGCCAAGAAGTCATTGGATTACTCTAGCAGGCATTTCAGTCATTTTGGTTTTAGCAATCTACGTAGGGCAGTTCAGACAAGGCTCAAGCACTCTACTGGCCCATTCATGGTAGAGGGAATGCTATACTGTCACACTAAGCATTAACAGTGGATATAATTATAATATTATATAATGATCTCTTGGGTTCTTTGTCAGAGGACATTAGTGAATAGGTCAGAGACTCTCTTTATGCATTAGCTAGAGCAGTCAAAAGGAAGTAGATGCAGGTTAGATCCTGTCTTGTTACTTATAAAATGTGCTGTCTTAATAATGAATAAATGCTTATAATAAGCTGTTATAGCTATTAATAATTATACGTACGTAATACAGAGAACTGTATTATCATCTAATTAGCTATTTTATTTTAGCTACGTACATGATAATAATGAGTGCTGAGTGGGGCTATGCCAAATTAGTCTCACTTGATGTGCATTCTTTTGTCTCCAACAGCTGCATAGACCCTCCAGTCAACACCATGAGTAAAGGAAATTCCAGATTTAGCTCTCTCTATAAGGTAACGATATTTTAGAAGCAACAGATGTAATAATTATTATGGTGACTCTAGCAAGCATTGCTCACCTTGGGATATAGTAGTGCTTGACATTTCTAATTGTCAATATTGTGTTGTCTATTTTAACATCATCATAATATCTAAGGGCAGTAGCACTAATACTGGACAGAATAGAAAGCTCACTTGATAACAGATTCAGATTCCTGATACAAACACTGTCAGTTGGCAGCTCATGCAATGCAACTAGATTGTAGCATCTCCTATTAGTATAATAATATATGCTGATGTTAGCTGTAAGTTCATTCAAAAGCTACCTTAATATCCTGAGATTAATCATGAGATAGGAAGCTAGCTATAAATACTCCTGATGAGATCTAGACCACAAGCAATATTTAGAGATCTAAAATTGTCACTAACGATGGGTATAATTATAGTACATAGCTGTAGTTATCTATTTATAAATAACAGTAAGCTCCTATATTTCTCAAAATTAACTGTTTCAATGGTAAACGATACATTGTGTAGTTAGTTGCTTTGAGAACCACAGTGAATAGTGTGTGTTTGTACACCATGTGTAACATTATTATTATCATCTCATAGTATATACACCACACACTGATTATCATGATCTTCCTGTATATAATTATTAGTCATGACATCACAATAATCATCAGGTGATCAAGTTAGAGCACATGTTATGGTTATTTAGTTAAAGGTCACAAGAACCCTGGAGTTTTCTAAACTTTTTTTGATCACTTTGAAATCAAACTTGGTCTACTGGTCTGTTGACTTGTTAGCTACTTATTAGTACTAGCTAACCAGATATGGATAGAGTGTAGTTTTAATCTGTGGGTTTGTTTTCTTGTTCTGATTTGCTAGTTATGTTGACTTCTACCATATTCATTACAATATGGAGTATAAATAGTTTCCTTCCATCCTATGGTAAGCTAGACCATTATAAATGTATGTAGCTTCACCATGACATTACTTATTAGAATAAAAGATCCAATAATTATGCTTTTAAATGACTTTAGCTATGGTGAACAGACATGTTATTTCCTAATAGGTACTGTGGTGCTGGAACCCACCAACTATGTGAATATTGGATGTGAAGGAGACAATCTCACCTTCTTTTGTAGTGTTAGTGATACTTCACTGTGGTGGTCATGGACTAGACCAGAGGATGATACCCCATCAAGAAAAGTTTTCACTGACATAGATACTCTGCAAGTGCCCTCACAAGTGGGTGATGGTACTGCTACACTGCTGGCTTTGGGTACCACATACCTGTATTCGTCTCTACAAATCACATTGAACTCTAGACACAATGGAACTAGGATTGGTTGTGGTTCTACATTGGACAGGCTAGTGAATAGACTAGTGGTGGTTGAAGGTAAAGAATAATAGTATTGTTTAGCTACTTATTTTATAGGTCTTATGTACAATACATTAATACAGTAAGTCTTCCACCAACTCCACAGCAGTTGAACATATCTGATTACTACAATGATACAAACACATCTACAGTCAACATTCAATGGGAGAACATGGAGAGATCAGCCACATACCTGATTAATACGTCCCTTTATTATCCACCTGCACAATCACTGTTAACTTCTGATTCTACTGCCATAAATATAACATTGTCTTACAACATTGAGTACAGGGTCACAGTTCAAGCTGGTAATTGCAGAGGGAATAGTAACATCACAGCAATCAGTTTCACATTGGTTCAGTGTTTCCCTCCATCTGCTGCCAAAGGAGTGTCAATCTCACCTTACACAGCCACAACTGAAGGTTCTGTGATAGTGTTGAAGTGTGAGGAGGGTCTGGTACCAGAGGAGAGTATAATGGCAGTGTGTGGTAATGATAGGAGGTGGTATCCTGACCCCACCACACTTAATTGCACACCAAACACAACATCAGGTATTCAATGATTGTTATTGCATATTTCCTCATAAAGAGTCTCTTGATAGCTATTTTCTCTGACATGACAACAGATAAGACAAGTGATTATATACACCTATAAACCTATTATGTAGGTGATGTTATTACAACTAGTGTTAGACCTACAACTGAAGGAGAAATATGTAATTGCACATCTGAAACAAGTATGTAAAATTAATTACATATCTATGATACTTTGCCACCAGCATGCGTATGATAGACCTATTTTTATGCTCTTAAGAGACGGAAGATACATTAGGGGTGGGGCTTTTTGTCCTGTGTGTGACTGCATGATTCTTGGAGTCAGGGGCTAAAAATATAATCAGTATGTCATCACTGTTGTATTTTATTATTATGAATATCACTGAACTTAACTCTAAAATGGAAGTCATCATTGCATTAGTGTGTGTATCAGTTATGGTAATGCTTGGAGCAATGGCATTTGTACTGGGACTACTCATTGGATATAAATTGAGAAAACCACAGTCTGAAATATCAGGAGGTGAACACAGAGCATCAATGACTGACCAAAGTGAGCCTGAAGATGTCATCACAGAAACACAGACGAACCTAATGTATGAGCTTCAGGAGAAACCAGCCACCATAGAACTTACAGAGAATATAGCTTATGCTCCACTTACTCTGTAACAAACTACAACATGAACAAATATAGCTAACAACATGTTTAGAACATAAATTTTGTAAACAACCACACACTGTCAGATAATGGAGTTTGGGAGGACACAATAATAGAACATAATGTTGATACTTAGCTGAACTGTCTCAGTCAAAGTACTGGAGTGCATAACTAAAGTTTTTAGTATTACTTTTGTACAGAGTGTTGACTTCTCACATTTTGCTCACAGTATGTAAAGACCATTATTCATGTACACATAAATGTGTCTGTATATTAATACTGAAACATCTAACTACGTAACTAGGCATAGGCAGTGGAACCATGGGGGCAGTGGGGGCACTTACCCCCATTCTAAAATCAATGACAACAATTTTACACAACAACATGGCCATACAATAGTTGGTGCTAAGACCAGGTCCACTCTTGTGGTTAATTTAACAAGCCAGCTGTACATTCTTAAATCATTCATGCTTAAAACACTAAATTAGTGCTGCTCTATCTCAATCACCACTGCCACTGCTGAACATGAGTTTTCAGTTTTATGACAAGTCAAGACATATCCCTGTTCCACTATTTCCAAGGTAAGACTAACATGTTATTAGCTACATACACATAAGGACATTAAACTCTGGGACACCTTTATATCATGAAACTCTCATACACAATTTTTTTTTTTTTTTATTCATTATGCTATCATTGAAACATGGTAATAGTGTTATTACCAGTGAGTGCAACACTCTCAACCACAAATCTAGTTGACCTTGCCCCCATACACAAAGTCATCTTCCTCTGCCTATGCTAGGTACTTAGGATTGCATATTGGAATGTTATTTGAACATTGGGGGCCTGCAATACAGATGCACCCATGGAGATCTCAATCAATACCTGCAAGAATTTTGACAGCATTGTTGAGGGTAACAATCTACCTGGAAATTTTAAGAGGAACACTGATTAACAGATAGCTAACATCTGTGTGTGTGTGTGTGGGGGGGGGGGGGGGGGGGGGGGGACTACAAAAATATAATTTGATGAAGCATGAACATTGTAGACACTATCATGCATGTACTTGGGTTTTCAAAAGTAAGTTACCAACTTAAAAAATTATCAGTGGTATTGTGATTGGAAAATACACAACAAGGATAACTTTCACACTACAAAAGTAATAATAATTATTATGTTCCTAGATAGTTATAATATTATATTGATACTGCAATAATAAAATTTTAAGCTCCCAAGTAGTTTGTCACATTATCCAAAACAACGATCATGAGATATGACCCAAGTGTTTTCTAAACTGCTCCATATTGAAAACTGGACTGATCTATTGAATTATAAGGTAGTCAGCTAGTTATTAATGTACTAGTAAAATAGCTAGCTAGCTAGCTACAGTGTAGTTAGGATTTGTGGATTTGTTTTCTTGATCTGATAGCTAGCTATGATGCATCCAACTTCTACCATACTCATAATAATATGGAGTGTGAATACTTTACATGGTAAGATAAACTATTAGTAACTTGCATACAATTGTATTGGTAATCAACACCTTATAATAGAGTAAGAGATTCTGACTTCATAATTGTTCAATGTAATGCAGAACAGATGTGCTGACTGTCTATATTCCATAGGTACTGTGGTGCTAGAACCCACAAACTATGTGAATAGTGGATGTGAAGGGGACAATCTCACCTTCTTTTGTAATGTTAGTGGTCTCTCACTGTGGTGGTCAGGGACTAGACCAGAGGATGATAGTGTATCAAAAAAACTTTTCACTGACCTAGATGCTCTCCAAGTGACAAAACAAGTGGGTAATGGTACTGCTACACTGCTAGTTAAAAGTACCACATACCTGTATACATCTCTACACTTCACATTAAACTCTCGACACAATGGAACTAGGATTGGCTGTGGTCCTGGAGTAGACAGGCTAGTGAATAGACTAGTGGTGGTTGAAGGTAAAGAATAATAGTATTGTTTAGCTACTTATTTTATAGGTCTTATGTACAAAACATTAATACAGTAAGTCCCCCACCAACTCCACAGCAGTTGAACATATCTGATTACTACAATGATACAAACACATCTACAGTCACCATTCAATGGGAGAACATGGAGAGACCAGACACATACCTGATTAATATTTCAAATACATCCCTTGACTCTCCACCTACACAGTCTACTAATTCCACTGCCATAAATATAACATTGTCTTACAACATTGAGTACAGGGTCACAGTACAAGCTAGTAATTGCAGAGGGAACAGTAACATTACAGCAATCAGTTTCACCTTGGTTCAGTGCTTTCCTCCATCTGCTGCCAATGGAGTGTCGATCTCACCTTACACAGCCACAACTGAAGGTTCTGTGATAGTGTTGAAGTGTGAGGAGGATCTGGTACCAGAGAAGAGTATGGCAGTGTGTGGTAATGATAGGAGGTGGTATCCTGACCCCACTACACTTAATTGCACACCAACCACACCATCAGGTATTCAATGATTATTATTGCAGATTTGCTCAAAAAGGAGCCTCTTGATGTACATAGCTATTTTCTCTGACATGACAACAGATAAGACATGTGAGTTGTGACTACCTATTATGTAGGTGATGTTACAACTACTGACAAACCAGTGAAATGCTGTAATACAACTGAAGGAATGCATGTAACAAGTAAATAAGTAATTATATCTAGCTATAATATTAAATTTTGTTGAATGAATGTTTCATTACAGCTATCAACACCACTTCTGGACATGTAGAACTGAGAATGTGGCAGATAATTGGAATTGTGACTGTTGCTAGTGGTCTCACTGGTGTTCTTTTTCTCTCCATCTGTGTAACATCAGGAGTTATAATCAGAAAGAAATCAGGTATAATACAGTGTCACTGTTAGGTATGACTACACCTACTTTTGATCTCAGCTATGTACATAATGAATGTAATGTGCTCTTCACATTTTAACTATTAAGTGAGCTAGCTAGTTCAATAATCTTCTTTCAGTTGAAGTGATAAACATAGAGCTGTAATCTGTCATCTGTGGTGTTTCTGTTATCTATTATTTTAGCAGTGAAGTCAAAAGGCAGGAGAGTCGATATGTAAGTCATATTTACTCAGGACTATATCACTATAGTTGTTATTGTTGATGTTGTTGTTGTGTGACTATTACTAATTATTCAGGTAATTATAGAGTAGTTATTATTATAATATGGTCTAGTCTAAGAAATCCCCTCTCCATGTTGTAATAATAATGTTATTGTTGTTGTTTGTTGTTGTTTATAGAGACAGGATTTCACACCCAGAGGTACGTACACTTTCTGTTTTATGTAATATTGTACTGTGTATAAAGGAATATGACCACTTGCACATTAGTTCTGAGTGTCCTCTACAATCAATGGTGAGATAATAATTATGCATCCTTCAGAATTACAATGAATGTATGTAGCATTCAATATAGCTAATATATTTATCTGTACAAAATCATTGTAGATCATATTTTTCTTCTATCAGTTATAATAATCATAACTGTACATACATGTGTGTCAGTGTATGTATATATAATTTAATATTATATAGATGAGTGAAGAAGTACCTGAATACAGTGTTCTTAACAATAGATTCATGAATAGAACATCAGCTACAACGGTAATATATATCTACTGGTGCATGCATTAAGTACAATTTTATGCTATTTCCTCATCAGTTAAAGGATGCATATGAATCTACAATTCCTCAGCGCACAAACACTCTTCATGAGGTATATAAATTTTTTCTCTCAAAATTATAACATTAATTTTAAGGTCAGTTTTTGCGCTATCTCTAATAAGAGTAAATACACTGTTTGAATGGTAAAAATGAAAATGTCTAAGGATAACATAATAGCTAATTGTAATACATTTAAGAATATTTTATGAGTATAGCTAGGATCTTTCTTCACTACAGCATAAGTAACTATTTCACAAAAAATGTGTAGAGAATTAATTAATTAGGTTCTTGAAGTCAAATATAACATTGAAATAGTAATTTTTACTATGAGAGTGTTGATAGAAATTTATGTCCCCATTAGATGCATATATAATAATAATATTTGGGACTCTTATAGCTAATGACAAAGTTTAGCAAAGACATAGAATATAGACTATACACCTACTTTATTACCATTACTAGTTAATAGTACGTAGCTATACGTAATTGTATAGTAGCTATAACTAAGATAATTTTTACACCAGTCTCTTCAAGTAACAAAAACATAATCTTTTCCTTCAAATAGAGAGAGTTGATATAATATAGCTACAGTTGTCCTATACTTTTATTATTACAGGCTCCTAGATGACAGAAAGAAACTAAGAGTGATGCTAGAGGACACGTGATTTATGGTAAAAGTGGATGTAAGGTTAAAGATTATAGTCATGATTCCACTCGTGAGGACAATGTCCCGTGTTATTCAATGGTCAAAGTTGGAGCTAATGGTAGAGAATACACTGACTATGAAGATGTTGTTATTGATGCCAAAAAGAGTACTACTCAGTCAGACAAGTCAAAGGCCACAAAGGAAATAATATACTCAAAACTTCATCCAACCCATCCATCAGGTGTGTACGTATATAGTACTTTCACTTTTTTTGAGAAGTTTGTGTTAACTAGTTGAATAGCTTTGTAGCTATGTACCTAATAGCAATAATAATATGTACATGTATGATAACATAATTTAGATCTATTACTGAATCTGGACACTCTGTTAATTCAATTACGTGGCATCTACTCAAAATGGGAAGAAATTGGAGCAGCTTTGGGTATATCACAAGAATATTTGACTGAACTTAAAGATGTAGGAGAGCATGGCACTGATTTTGACCGTTTTGTGGAAGTGTGTGATAAGTGGCTGAAGGACAGGGCTAAGCCAACTTGGAAGGCAGTGAGCAAGGCACTGGATAAGATAAATTGTCATGAACTATCCAAGAATATTTTAAAGATTTATGAGACAGGTCAGTTATTAATGCAAACTAAAGTATTATCAATAATTACAGAAACTTTATCATAAACTTGATGTAAACATTATTGAATATGACTAGCTGTTTACTCAACTTAATTCCATTTTTGATGAGAATCATCTTACAAAACTTTACAATTTACTAAAATGTATCCGTCTGAATGAAGAATCCCAATAAAAATAATAAGCTCTATTATACTAAACTTAATGCTGTAATGAATAATGTTATGGTTATAAGTAATTCCCATTTCAATTATTATTTTATCATTAGTCTCCTTCCCAAAAGAAAGATGTTCTATTAGGTTGTCAGTATGTATGTATATTTTTCGAACAGAAATGTGAAATTGTCTCTGACATCTACACAGGTGAACTCCCAGAGCCGAAGCCCATGGTCACTGAAGACAACTCAGTGTTTTACAGTAATTATTGTGACCATGTTGTAACCACTGACAATGAAATACCTCCTCTACCACCAAAGTTATTTGATCTCTCAGAGTCTCCTGTGCCACCACAGACATTAGATCCTTCTGCACCACCTGTACCATCAAAGTTAGTTGATTTCAGTGTTTAATTTTTCAAGTTTCTGAGGTGAACAGAACATCATTCAAAACCAAACCAACTAATAATAATCCAGATTTTACTATATAGTGTGAATAATCAAAATAATATTATGATTATATACTTCAGAGTGCTGTTTTTTGACTATTAAACATACTGAACCCTAGTCATATTTAACCCCAGTCATATTGAACCAGATTATATGTTCATTTGTTAAGAATTTTTCTCATTGACCAATATTATACAGCCACTATAGTTGATTGTGATAGTCAGTATAGTATCATTAAGTTACTTACAGTTGGATTCTAAAATAGAGTCCACTCACCTCCAGTAATAGAGATCATTTTTATTATTGATGAGGTATTGATATTAAATTAAATTCAAAACAATTGTTTCATTAGGTATAGCTACCTTCATGTTTATACCCTCTGTTTGACTGATCAGCAGACTACACATCTACATTATTTCTGCTTTATTATGCATTAGCTATACCTAAAAATGTTGTTTTGAAAATGTTATGTTATCACAAGCAAAATATTAATAATGAACTAGAAAGACTGATCATGAGTAACTTCCTGTGACTATAATATATATATACTAGAGGACCAGTGTCAACTATAGATACGTATATATATTGTGGGGAAAGCTTGCCTGTTTGGAAATGGTCATAAAAGTAAAAAAAAATTTCTTGGCTTGCTTTTTATTACTTAATTAATAATTGTTTAGTCATTACTGTCTGACTTAGCTAGTATGTATTATATTTATGTATAGTAACTAACTGAAACTGTGTGTGTATATATACGTATAGTAACCCTTCACCCACTGCTAGTCTAATAATAATATGACAAAATTAATGTGTCAAAGGCTCTGAACTATTTAGAAATACATAGAATAATAATTGACAGTAATTTGGATACAACATCTATAGGTGTCTAGCTAAGCATAATAATACTGTTGATCAAGAACAGTCATCAAAGAGTTTGAGGAGAAAACTTTATGAAGTAACAGAAAAGGCAATACCAATGACTATTATGTTCATACATAGAAAGAATTGTACAAAACATCTACTAAATTAACATAGTATTATTATTATGTCGAAGGAATATAATAATAATGTTTTTGGAAGTAACAGCACTGATTAGATACCTACTAGCCAGCTACTGAATTTTACCAAATGGCTGTAACAAGCTTTATCCATCTCTCATCTAGCTATAAACCTTTACTAAATATAATATTATACTGAAAATGTACGTAGTAGTGGACTCTGTATATGTGTGTGGTGTTGGGATGGGGTGGGGTGGGAGAGTTTGTAGTCTAGTAAGGGTTTTTAGCTACTAGGTTCCATGCTATAAAATTATGATATATTTTTATAATATTGTATACTATTAATAGCTACAATCTTAATTGATAGTTTCCTGTAGTTAGCTATATACAATATTAATTTTATGGAATTTTCCAATGCCGTAACAATTCCAACCAAGAGAGTCTCTAAGGCACAGATCAATGACACCAGGAAACTCTGTGTATTTAAAGGAGAATATTTCCTTAACTTGTCAATGCTGTAAAACAATAACAACATAATCAACAACAGAATCAAGAGGTTCCACTTTATCTTAATTGTGTAAATTAGATAAGGACATTTACTAATTAGTATTAGAAACAGTTTTGTAAACAAACAAACACAGATAGGTAAACAAACAAACTAACAAACAAAAATATACACTATGAGAAGAAAGGATTCGTAGTAGCTAAATGGGAAGAATACCAATGCCAGTGACCCACAAAAGAACCAGAAGAAAGCAGCTGTGAAAAAGTAATAGAGAAAAGCTGCTGTGGCTATACAGCCATTCTGTGTACAATTATCACATCAATCATTGTTGCTAATAAATTGGTCTCTATACCCACAAAAACGAAAATTACTAGACATGAAAATAAAACATAATCACACATGACCCATTCCAACTCTGTAATTCCATTATAAATATCAAATTTCCCATCCTAATTCAATGAGATGCCTGTAGTTCATAGAAATGAACAATTTGTCCATGACCAATAATTATAAGAAACCAGTGAAAGGTGAAGATGCTACAGCTGCTATACTGAAAGGTCTGAGGTGTTATAACAACTCACACTTAGATTCTTGCCAAATCACCTATTATTCCTTTCAAACATGTGACAATTAGTCAATATAAATTAATATTTTACATGCTAGCTAATTAGAATTGTATTGCAACATGATTAAAGTTTCAATGTAGTCCTCCAATGAACATAATTATTATCCTCTATTAGTAAAACAGTTAGACAATATTGAAAAATACTTTCGGGGTAGCAGAGGATGGCTGCACAAGCTGCATGCCTGGGATCAGTGAGGGAGATCAATGGCTGCACAAACAAAACATTCCTCCTGGGACCAGTGAGAGAGATCAATGGCTGCGCAAACAAAACATTCCTCCTGGGATCAGTGAGGGAGATCGTGCATGATGGCACAAACAAAACATTAATTCCTCCTGGGACTAGTGAGGGAGATCATGCATGATGGCACAAACTTCCTACATGCCTGGGACCAATGAGGGAGATCATGCATGGCTGCATAAGTAAAACATTCCTACATGCCTGGGACCAGTGAGGAAGATCATGCATGGCTGCATAAGTAAAACATTCCTACATGCCTGGGACCAGTGAGGGAGATCATGCTAATGTTTCTTCCACCATTCTAACTTGGTGAAATGTCCTCAGCTGTTGCTAAGTGTTGTATTTATTGTTGCAGTTTCTTTGCTGATAATTGTATGATAATAATAATTATATATAACATTACGTAAGATATCACACTAAGTACTTAGAAAGTTCAATTTTTAACCCATTAACTATGGAATCATAATCAAGAAAAGAAAAAATACAAAATACTTGCAAAATAACTTTTAACCGAATCATTGCTGACAGATGATGCTGTGTCAGCCTATGTGTGTGTGTGTGTGTGTGTTTGTGTGAAACCACACTTCTGTAGTATTTTATCATTAAATTCTCCTCCCCCACAAATTCTGACAAATTCCACCTAAAATGCTTCTCAAATGCTAGTTCATGCCTATTACGTATTCTCAAAAAAGAAAAAAAAAAATGCCAGCATAATCTAGACAGGCCTACTAGACTGTAGCTACGTAATTTGCACATAGCACAATCCATGTCCCAGTCATCAACCACATTACTTAGCACTTAGCTAGTGTTAATAGTAATGTGGTTGATGACTGGGACATGGATTGTGCACAGTGTTAATTCCCTGGCCATGTGACATAGCTGGAAGCTGTATTTTTTAGCTTAAAACATGAAGAGAGCTAGAAGCTCCTTGAAGATAGCTCCTTTAAAAGGAATGTTGTCTATGGCCACTACTCTGGTTACCATGATTCAGTGAAGTCTCTCTATAGTTATTACTTAGGTTACTCTCTAAAGTTACGTATTAGCTACTAGGTTTATTTCTCAACATTCAAGAAGATTGTTTCAAAATTCTGTTGTTTTTGAGACTTAAATGGTGCATGCACAAAATATGTATTATTATTGCTTATAATAAAACTTAAAGTCCATGCTTCATTGCCTTTTATGGCAATTATAGCAAGGCTTAAAATTTTTGCTTCTGCACATCCCCCTCCTGCACTCTCCTCCTCACTGCAGCCTAATGGCTGTGTGGTTGTCATTTACCTACCTGGACCCCCCCTTTTCAAAATAGCTGGATCTGCCCCTGCACTACTGCCATGGCTAAATACTGTTTACCAAACCACTACAATGCACATCATATGGAGTTTACAGAAAAAAGTAAATAACTAAAAAATAAGCCAGAGCTTGATATCATTTTATTATTTAGTTACAAAAATCTGGGGGGCTTAAACCCAAAAAGCCCCACCCCCCCTGTCTACACCCTGGCTACCTGTAATCTTCCGTAATCTTCACCTCTCCAAGTTTTATCCAGTGCAATAATAATTATTATTACGTATTATCCAGTGGGCGGTGACCCGAGAGTGTCGGGGTCTCTGTGAATGCAGTCCTTTAATTAAGTGGACGTCTAACATTATTACCTGTTAGGTGATATGGAGCGCCTTACTCCTTTCCTACTAGCCCACCTAACGTTATCACTAGCGATCGGTGAGTTTCTAACTATCTAGCTAAGTAATTAGCTGCCTAACTACATACGTAGCTAGCTAACTAACTAAAAGCAGAATCTGCTGTTTATGGTCACTTTTTTTATCCCCCATCTTTCTTGAGAGAAGGAGCAAGTCAAAGCTGAGCTAAATAGCTATCTAGCTAAATATATGGTTATATAGTAACCTACTTCACAAACATTGGAAGCATTATTGATCACAGAGCCAAAAATCATGACAGGGGAGAAATGTTGCAACTCATAGCTATCTATTTATAGCCACTACTTATCTATTATATAATATATTTTTTGCTTTCTTACCTAAAGTACTTTCAGCTTCTTCCTGTCTCTCCCTACACACATGCACCCACACACCTTTCCTTAGCTAGTTAAAGTAAAGTGTGCAAGGTTACGTATATAAAAATTTAGTACTCTGAGCATTCACTGAGCCATACTATCTCAATTCTGCTTTCTTCTGACCTGAAAATGTTGAAGTTTCCTACAGCTAAGTTATCAATCTACAGTCACAGCTTGTCCAGTCATCTCTCTAAGCCTGTCTGCTACTGTCTCTATGGATTGGCTTTGCTTCTGACCCTTTATAAAGAAAAAGAAGGCTAAAAAATCAAGCCAGAAAGAAAGCTTCATAACTTGTTACGCTCACTTGGATAACAAGTATCCTAGTGAAGAACTTTGCAATGATTCCACCAGAAAATAAAACAAGTCAAGTTGTTAAAATGATTTCAGGTTTTTAACCATTATTTGTCATTAGCTAACTTTAACAGCTAAGGTAAAATGAGTTTTTTCATAACTTCATAGCATATTAGCATAATATTATTTCTGTACTATTCATATAGTAGAATGTAGCTTCTGAATACTAATGTAAACTGTAGTTTTGAAGGTATGACATCACGATGCAGACACTGGAGTGTTCTGTTTTGAACTCCATTAGATGTTGATGGCCGTGGAATGGAAAATAAATGGCCGTGGAATGGAAAGTGTCAGACCCTTCCTTATTATTCCTTATTCTGTACACAAATAGAATTAAGAGTCTTACAGCTAAAAACTGTATATGAGCAGCTTGCTGTATACATTAGTCCATTTCTACTGAATCAAATTCATTAGATGTAGTCTTATGGGTACCTATTTTGAATAAGTACTGTTTACAAAGTTAAAGCATAACCACTATATAACTTGTCTAGAGGTGTACTTCAATGATGAGATGATCATTTTGCTACCCCTCTTACAAAGATTCCGGGTTGGTTGGCTCTGTACAGATGTATAACTTGTAATATAATTGTAGAGATAGTTTAACTACAAATTAGGTTGTCTGGCCATGCAATGGCACAGTATAGCTCATCTAAGAGCCTACATTTTATGTTGTGAGGCTGTGGGTTGTAGGTACTTACCTGTGCTTAATGAACTAGATCATAACTATGAGGATGATTAATTATTGTGTGTTGGTGTGGGTTCTTTGTTATTAGAAACTGGTGAAGCCTATACCCCACCTATTTTACAAGTTTTACAGTAACTGGGGGTAGGTATGAGACTATTAAGCCTTTTTTTAAACCTATTATGCTATGCTCTAATTCCCCCAGAATTACCTATTATTTTTCTAAAACAGTTCTATTCTTCTTTCATTATGCTTCTAAGTTTACAGAATTTTAGTGAGAATTGTACTGTAACATTATAGATGCTTCTATGTAATCCTCAAGAGAGTTATGTTGTCTGTCATTAAAAGAATTGTTCAATAGTGAAAAGACTATAGTCTACTGGTAGTAGTGCTGTGTGTGTGATGTGGTGGTGAATCATGCTGAGCTGGTTGCTGGTTAGTGTCATGTCTTGTCATTGTTACTCTGTTCAAACATTATGCTCCAATTATTCCCATTAGCACATTGTGCACAAATGAAGCCAATTATTCCAAAAGAATATGCTGCTTAATAGTCTCATGCCTAACTGGGGGATCTTGGCTATGGTTAACTCTCTAGGTAGTGGTACATGTGGCAGTGTGGTAGTAGTGGTGGTGGTGTGTTGGTATAGTGGCGTAGTGCTACCTTGGTGTGGTAAAGAGGAAGGTTTGTTATGACTTTTCTGAAAGTGCTAGGACTAGCTTCACTGCACAAACTCTTTGTGTTGGGTGGTTGAAGTGTTTGCTCTGTATCTATCATCTCTCTGTGTGTTGAAGTATAGACCTCTATCTCTCTGTGTGTTGAAGTATAGAACTCTATCTCTCACAGAAGTGGAGGGTGACATTTTGACAAAAATGCCATTGCCAAAGCTGAGAAGTGGACATTACAGAAACTTTCCATAGTCTACCAAAATTTGGTCCTCGTTCAGGAATGAACTGCCGCTCTACTATCCTAGAAGTGCAGAACCAAGAAATGGTGTCCTTGGTTTTTTCTTGAGTCAGGAATTCATAGAGCTTTTTCAGTTCACTGTGGTGTTCAAGATAATCTTCTGTTTTTACCTGCCTAACATTTTTCAGACAATTTAGTTTATAAAATTGAAGGTTTGTGCTAAGTCAATATGCCAATAACCCCACTTACTAGCTATTTTCCTCCTTGAGCTTGTCTAGCTAGTCGCTTACCTTTGTCATACACTAACCCTAGTTACTAACCCTCTTCTAGCCCTTAACTATCCTAGCCCTTAACCCTAACCCTTAACTCTAACACTTCTAGCCCTGTGGAACCAAATGTCAGACTATTATTGAAGTAGCCTCAGACTGTTATCATCCCATTATAAATTATTATAAAGTTGCAGCAGTTTACCCACTCTCACTTAGGCAGTGCTAACTATAAAGCTGATTATGTATTGTTTACAGGAAGTACTTAGCTAAATTTTTCCTCTTATAACTGTCTACACAATGTAATTTAGATGATAGTGTGTTCCAGTTTCTTTAGTGGTGTAGTATACTGGCTCACTACTACACACTAACTAACCCCTGGTTAGAATTGATAAGAATATTATTTAGAAAATCTGATATACTGTCTTACAGCAAAAACTGAACAAGTAAACAGTGCTAAACACTCTCTGTTGTATTATTATTATTGTGCACACTAATGATAGATTAAATACTATGCACAAAACCACATTACAAACCAAATGCATGCAATCACAAAACTAATCAGTCTGCTACTCACCAACCACAATACAGTATTAAGTATTCAATTCAACAAGTGGGTAACTCCCAATGGAGTTATGTCATTAAACCATGCCAAATAGACTGGTATACTCTATTCTCCTCTATGTGGGGAGATCATAATGTACATAGCATTATAATACACAGTCCTGTGATCTGTATAAGTATTATATTATGTACCTGTAATATTCATTCTGCACATGCTAACTTAATGAAGATTATTATTACAATTTTTAGGCAATGCTGCCATTAAGCTAACATCAACAGCACGTTTAAATGAACTTTGTCCGGGAGAATTTATTACTTTTCATTGCATTGCAAATGGCTCAAGATTAACCTGGACGTTGAATAGTATGACTGAATTTTCTTTTGACCATCTGGAAAGCGTGGAACTTATTATTCACAAACCTCTTCCAGACTCATATGCAACATTGCTACCTCGTGGAGATGGATTGTGGGAATCAACATATAACTTTACTCAATGTACACAGTTCTGGTAATATGACTGTAGCCTGTTTTAATGGGTCAGCTAGTGAAGAATTGACCATTTCAGTAATTACAGGTATGTATTTCAGTAATTATTATCATGTGAGTTGTAATAACATGTGATTACGCTGTTTTCCATTTCCCCATCATGTGATACAGTTCTTGTAATGGCAATTATTATTAGGAAATATTTTATTTACATATCCACCTAAACTAAGTGTATGTGGCTAAACCACTCCTGTTTCTATATCTCTGTATGTATAGCTTAAAACTTACATGTATGTGAGTACATGTCTTCTTGTTACACTGGTTTCAGTGGTTCTTAAGGTTGTCAGGCCCAAGAATTTAAATAAGTGATTAAAATATCTAGACAAGGAGTTCCTCAGAGGAGATTACCATTGTGAAGAGGTTTTGAAAAAGAAAATGTATCTAATTCTTTGCATGAAGGCATTATCAAAATTGACTGCTGTAGAGATGGTCATAGTCTGGTTACAGTAGTTGAGAGGTGGTGTCCACCACTGACCTGTGTGGGTAAAACCTTGGTTTTAGCTATAATAACAAGTTAGTCATTGTAAAGAAGACTGTCATGTCTCCACACACCCTTCTAGCTATGAACTTAACAGCAATCTCACAATTCAAGTTCACTTTAGAAAAATGACTGCTGATTAGCTAATAGGCAATTTCATGAAGTGTAATAGTAATGTGAATATGAGTACACAGGTAGCTACTATATCAGGGGCAGAGGAAGATGATTTTGAGTATGGGGGCAGATCAACTAGATCTGAGGTCAAGAGTGTCACACTCCCTGATAATCACACTCCTACCATCATGTTGCTAGAAAATTTTGTCTATGAGAGTTTGTGTCTGGGAGTTTAATAACATGATATTGTTTTGGATATAGTTGAACAGGGATTTGTCATAAAACTGAAAACAGGTGTTCACTGGTGCAGGGGGGTAGCCAGGATTTCTGGTAGGGGGGTGCTGAACGCTTGGCGAAATTTTTGCCCCACCCCGCCCACTTTTGCTTAAACCACACCCACTTAATTTTCATAACTTTTAAATAATTATATAATAGCTAGTCAGAAAGAATATTCGAAAGTTGAAGTCTTCTAGGGTGGCGACGAGAAAATTCATCAATAATTGCTGTAACATCAATGGGAATATCTCTGTGGACATTCAGCAATGCCAAAGCACTGAGCCTAGTATTGCCCATGGTGGTACAAAGGGGAGTCTTTATTCGTTTTAATGCACTAAAAGAACGTTCAGCTGAACAGCTAGTCACAGGTAAAGTGCACAAAATAGTCAGTAATACTCGGATGTTAGGAAACAGCATGACGAAGAGCAGCCATTGGTGTATGAGGTAAACAAGATTGCCCATGAGACACCTTCTCTTCTTGCCATTTCATATGCCAACAGTGTACCTCACTCAGAATAGTGCTGGGAGATGGAAGATCCTCTTCATAAAGTTGAGCTATTTATTCAACTTTAGCACTGCACTCTGCAATACTGATAGAAACCAGTAGACTTGGTACTAAATACATGCCCTGCAATGCTGTTTGATGGTGAATGCTAAAGCGACCATCCAATTCTGAAATCAAGTGGTCAACAAGAGGAATAGATATACTGCGGCGGTAATATTCACTGGGAGAAAGTTATCCCTATGACATTGGCGGCTACAGAGTCTAGGTATAGATGGCTGTAAACCAACACTCTGGCACAACTTCTCAACATCATTGAACCATTGAAAGTGATGCATGTCTATATTCCTCCTGACATCCTTCAAAGTTGCTGTCACATTGGCAATCTCACTTACAGCTTCAACTATATCTTTTGCTTCAGACTGAAGACTGGAAGTTAAAGCTTGGATATAGTTAAGAACAGCATTGGTAATAACTAATGCACAAAGAAAATCAGTGTCAATGACTGCTAAACGAAGTATATTGGCATCAGTTGCTGAATCATCATTCCACTCAGATACATTGGAGTATATGTTTTCCATACATGCCACAATGCAAGGATGAAGAAGATTGAGAGCATCCAGTCGCTGAACCCAGCGAGTGCGACATAGATCTTTTAGCTTGTGAACTTTTGAGTTTGGTTGTGTGTTATCAATGGACTTCTCAAGAATGTACTGGCATTTTGGATGAGCATCAAAATATGAATAAACACGGCCTAAAACACCCATCATATTGCGGATACTTGATATTTCCAATGACTTTACAACTGCTAAGTTGAGGCAGTGTGATGCACAGTGAAGATATAATGCCAGTGGGTACTGAGATGTAACAATGGCCGCAGCTCCCTTTGTCTTACCAGACATGTTTCCTGCACCATCATAGGATTGACCTCTTAATTTAGTGAGATCTAATTTGCAATCTCTTAAAAAATCCAATATTTTCTCTGCTAGACGAGAACTAGTTACTCCAGTGTCACATTCTAGGAAAGTAAGGAGGTCTTCCCTAATAATGCCATTATCAGGATGTACATATCTAACAAGAAGACTTAGCTGCTGTTTGTTAGCCATGTCAGTGACTTCATCTGCTATTACTGTAAACCATGGGACTTTTTTTGACATTTTTCAGGATCTGATCCTGAATATACTCTCCAAGGATGCTAATAATTTGGTTTTGGATGTCACCTGAAGTATATGTGGCATTTTTTGCAGCAGTGGCAAGATGATCTTTTAATATTTCATCACCAGCTTCGACTCGAAAGTGTAGTAAAGCCCAGAAGTTTCCATGCTTTGCTGATGCATGCTCCTCCAGGTCAGTACTAGAATCAGAATGGCCTCTTAAGGGAAAATTTTGTCTCCCACACAAAATAATGGTGTTAATTATTGACTTAAGCTTCTTTCTGTTCATAACTACTGTTTCAGCTGTGGCTTTATTAAGCTGGCACTGTATGCTAGACTGCCTTCCACTAGTGACACTAACAAACTCATCTGATCTAACAACTGCTAACTTGTGATACTCCTTTTCTGAATGCTTGTGCATTATTTCTAGTGCCTTGCCAAAGTGTGTCAAAGGACGCTGGACTAAAATACCAGGCTCAGATCCACGATACCCACATCTAGCAAACAATACACAAGGAAGGCAGAAACCACCATTTACTTGCTGGCTATAAACTAGCCAAGGATACAACCTCAGCCACTGCAGTTGAAATGAGCGACCATTGGCAATTTTGGGGAATTTATAATCTATCCCAGGTCCGAAATGATTGGTTAACAAGTCATACTTGTCACTGTCAGTAATATCACCACCGCTCATACAACTTGCAACATCTGATGTGTCAATTCTAGGACACTTAGCTATAATAGAACAATCTATCTCTTTATCACTGCTATCATTATCGCTCTGTCTTACAGATTCAGTTTCCAAGTCTACGTCCTGTTCAACCTGTACCTTCTGAAAATACTTGTATAAAGCCATTCTCTTTACACCATGTGCATGGATCAGTCACTACTCACCATTAAACTTAGTGGTTAACCAATAATTGACCAAATGACCAAAATATTTTTAAGGGGGGTGCTTCAGCACCCTCAGCCCCCCCCTGGCTACCCCCCTGTGGTGGTAGTAGTGATCAAAATAGAGTAGCACTAATTTAGTGTTTCAATCATGAATGATTATCAGATAATAAGAATGTACAGCTGGCCTGTTAATTAATGGACCAGGTCTTAGCAACTGCCTATTGTATGGCCATGTTGTTGTGTACAATTGTTTGGATTTTAGAATGGGGGCAAGTGCCCCACTGTCCCCATGATTCCACTGCCTATATGTATATTATATGATACAAGTATCAGACAAGTATCAGACATTAAGCTGCTATTGTTGAGACTATGGTTCTAGCTCTAGTGTTCCTATTTTATACAAATGTGACGACACCTGGAGTATCATCAGGTATTACAGGTGGTTTGTACAGACCATTACCAGTTTGGGAAATGTTATATTTGACTAGGGGATGAAGGTTATACTAGATTATAAGTTAAAGTAAAACTAGCTAGGGCTTTGGAATTTCACTTCCTCTTGTTGTAGTAAATCGATGGAGCACTTGTATGTCTAATTAGAGTGTGGAAGGAAGCTACTATTCAGTGAATTGACTCTCTACTTCTGTAGTACTAAACTGGATACACATGAGTGTACCTATTTGACCCACTAGTCTGAATCAGTGATAAAACTGTTCATGTTTCTATCATTGTGAGCAGTCATATGGTTGCCATATTTCCATACTTCATTATGCTATAAATGCATGTATGGATATAAAATGTCATATTGAATATACAGCTACTGACACCACTTCTGCAAATGGAGAACTGAAAATAATATTGTATGTAATTGGAGTAGTGGCTGCTGTTAGTGGTCCTAGTGCTGTAATAGCAGGAGTTATAATAATCAAATGGAAACGGCAGTGTGCAGTGAAGTCAAAAGGCAAGTAAGTTGATATCATGTAAGTCATGTTCTACGTATATTATGTCTATTACAGCAAAAATTTGGTAATTTTACTACCTTAACTGTTGCTTATAATTGTTAGTTGTTTTTGTGGTTGAGTTTGCTCTTGTTACTGTTCCCAATAAATGCATAAGGTGATTTAATGGTAGTTATTATAATTATTATTAATAAGATATCCCCTCCCCATAATTATGTTATAATAAATAATGTTATTGTTGTTGTTTATTGTTTTATATAGAGACAAGATTTCACACTCAGAGGTATGTACACTGAAACAACTTCTCCTTTTATAATTGTACTGTGTATACAGGATAATGTAGAATAAATACCTGAGCAACACTAGGATCTAAATTTCTCATGGCTATATTATCATAACTTAGGATTTTACTAGCTATTCTCATACTTTATGCATTGTGAATTTCCTATTACTATGTATGTTCTAAAGCAATCCTAAGTACCTAGTCACATAGTTAGCTGTTTCAGTGTTGATATCATACTCATTATTTATGCATGAATAATCCACCTTCATGTACTATGAGCAAAAGGTGAGCAAAGCATATGATCTGTAGCTACAGTAGTAATATTATTATAATCTCTGAAGACTGGATAGTTCAGCGTGTGTGATCTTTACAAAAATAATGTGATGGCTGCAAAATTAGTTTGTTATGAATATACTTTAATTTGTATGTTACTAAGTGGGGCATAAGCTATATTCTCTGTAAGTTCTATGGTGCATGGCTGGTTTCTTCTGAAGTTTTTCCTCATACATTGTGTTTCTGTGATGCCATCTTCAGGCTTACTTCAATCAGTTATTGATGCTCTGTGTTCTCCCCCTGATATTTCAGACTGTGATAGCTGTAGCTAGTAGTGATAGTGATAGTAATAATAGTAGTAGTAGTATTATTATTTATTATTGATTTTTATAGAAGGAGCAGCAAGATGGAGAGATGAAACAGTTGGTTTGACAGACGTAAATTAAATGACTAGCTATAATTTCACATTTGTATGTAGTTCTATTAGTTCATTATTGTCCTGTATACGAGTTAAAATATTTTAATGGAGTAAGGTTTTCTATATCAGCAATGATATAATCACTTGCAAGTGTAGGGAACCAATCTAGATTCTTCATACAAGACAAAGATCAAATATACCTTTAAGAAATTAATTTTCACTTAATAATAGTAATTCATTAGATAGCCATTTTTTGTACTCCAACATATTATATAGCAGTTAGATATATTACTTATAAGTGTGAATGTAATATATATCTGAATTTTTGTTAATGAAGTTAGTCCTCTTTTGTTGGTACTTGGTGTACATGTTATTACTATTTCATCTTTGCAGTGGTCAGCTAATATTATTCACCTATATAGCCACAGGCACTTAGTAGACATGCAACACTCTCAAAATATCTTTTAAAGTGGGCATCACTGCTTAGAAAGCTTATTCAAAGAACTACATTTTGGCAAAAAAATATCAAGTTCATGGGATGTAGCAAAGTAAAGTTAGCAGACCACCAGTATTCCCCCCTAAAAGGGTAGGTATAGCCAAAAAAATTTCTAAATGACACCAAAACCTTCCTTTAAACACTGTAGTGAATATTATTTGTTCACGCCTCTCGAAACAAGACACTAAAAATACACCTTAAAATCCACTTCCTGTTTTGATCAATTATGGGCGGGACCTATTGACGAAGATGTGGTGGGGAGTGGTGCCGTGTCGTGTGGTTGTAGAAGGTATTTAATAAGAAGGGTGTTAGCCTCTCCATTAGATAGCAAGCTTAGAAGAGCTTGGACATTGCAAGTACGGAGAACAAGAGATAAGTGTAAAGGTTCCAGTGAGCATTCAGCCCTATGTAGTAATCTATTTCACTGAAGATTCAGAGCCTCCAACTTAAAGTGAATAACTTCAGTACAAAAATTGCTCTCTTTCCGTATTTTTGTAGCAAATTCCGTAGAGCTAGCTAGTTTAATGACCTGCATCATTCTTAATTATTATTATTGTTATAAGACACACACCTACATGTGCAGGTATCTTGTGATTAATAATGATTAAAACATAGACTAGACTGTGAGCTAGAATTGAGAGTCTTAGCTAGCTATCATAGTGCTTGATAGGAGACACTGGAACAAGCTATAGCTATAAATAACAATGCACCAGTAAACAATATCATGAATTAACTGACAATAAATATACTTACTGTTTTTATCAACTGTTTTGAGGAATATGTACTGTTTAGACAACTCTTTAAGCCTCTGCTGGACAATGTTATTTCACAGCTGTTCTGTTAGCTAGCTATTACTATACATAGCTACTTCCGTATAAATTGAATCAATTTCCGTAGTCCATATTTATAGGTGTAAATCCGTAAAAATACGGATAAATCCGTGTGGTTGGAGGCTCTGGAAGAATGCTTTGAGCCAACATCAGTCCTATGAGCTTGAAAATGAAGGCTCAAACCTGATGCATTTTTCCATGCCCACACCTACTACTAGTACAAAACTAAAGCAGCTGTGCAGGTCAGCTGCTTACAATAAAGAGAACATGCCAGGGAAATTTACTGTAATAACATCTACACACACGCTGTTAAGTTCTACCTATAGTGAAACCTCTGAATAAAACACATTGGAATCAGCCCCTTGTAAGGAGGCTGTCCTTATCCACTACATCAGTAGCAACAATTTAGGAACATAGTGACATCCTTCATACCAGAAATGTTTATTTCCAACAATGGGACATGCTTCACAAGCTATGGACTGAAATGGAATTAAACGTGTCAAGATAACCTCTTACCAACCATCCTTGAATGGACAAACTGAGAGGACAGTGCAAAAGAGTTCAAAGGGTAGTTTAGAAAAATGAGGGTGGGCAAAATAGCATAAGCTGTAAATCATTTTGTAATCACTAGCTATCTATGCTATGTGGGAAGAGGGGAGAGGTTTGTTTTGGAGTATAAGCACTCTATTATTCATTACTGCTTACCATTAGTTACTTAAATTCATTAAGGTCTATCTCACTAAAGCAATAATCTAATGTTTGTGTTTTGTTGAGTATTATTATTCTTGTTTGTGTACTTTACTGCATTGTGACCTCATCCATCACCGTCCAATGTTTTCCTTCTGACTTGTAGATATGTGATAACTCCTGGATCCTAATCTTTAATTTTCTAGTCCTAGTACAGTATTCTAATTAAGTTGTGTATTAAGAACCTAGAGTTTTCTAAACTGCTCAACATATTAAATTAAGTATAGTTTCTTGTTGACAGTTGCTAATGACTTCCTAGCACAATAGCTAACCAGCTATATAGCTACAGTGTAGTTTGAATCAGTTTTCTTGTTTTGATTTGCTAGTTATGTTGACTTCTATAATATTCATTATAATATGGAGTATGAATAGTTTCCTGCCATCATATGGTAAGCTAGACCATTATTAATGTATGTAGTTTCACCATGACATTACTTTCCCTATTATTGGATCCCTCTTATTAAAATAAGAGATCAGATGGGCTTTTAAATGACTTTATAGCCATAATGAACAGACACATGCTATTTTCCCTAATAGGTACTGTGGTGCTGGAACCCATCAACTATGAGAATAGTAGATGTGAAGGGGACAGTATCATATTCTTTTGTAATATTAGTGGTACATACTCACTGTGGTGGTCATGGACTAGACCAGAGGATAATAGTGTATCAGTAAAAGTTTTCACCGACCTAGATGCTCTCCAAGTGTCCTCACAAGTGGGTGATGGTACTGCTACACTGCTAGCTATGGGTACCACATACCTGTATTCATCTCTACAAATCACATTAAGCTATTGACATAATGGAACTAGGATTGGCTGTGGTCCTGGAGTGGACAGGCTAGTGAATAGACTAGTGGTGGTTGAAGGTAAAGAATAATAGTATTGTTTAGCTACTTATTTTATGTACAAAAGTTTAATACAGTAAGTCCCCCACCTACTCCACAGCAGTTGAACATATCTGATTACTACAATGATACAAACACATCTACAGTCACCATTCAATGGGAGAACATGGAGAGACCAGCCACATACCTAATTCATATTTCAAATACATCCCTTAACTCTCCACCTGCACAGTCACTGTTAACTACTGATTCCACTGCCATCAATGTAACATTGTCTTACAACATTGAGTACAGGGTCACAGTTCAAGCTGGTAATTGCAGAGGGAATAGTAACATTACAGCTATCAGTTTCACATTGATTCAGTGCTTCCCTCCATCTGCTGCCAATGGAGTGTCGATCTCACCTTACACAGCCACAACTGAAGGTTCTGTGATAGTGTTGAAGTGTGAGGAGGGTCTGGTACCAGAGGAGAGTATAATGGTAGTGTGTGGTAATGATAGGAGGTGACCCCACTACACTTAATTGTACACCAAACACAACATCAGGTATTCAATGATTGTTGTTACAGATATCCTCAAAAAGGATTCTCTTGATGTACACACATAGTATTTTCTTAGACATGACCACAGATAAGACACATTCCTCTCTATTATCTAGGTGATGTTACAACTAGTGACAAACGAAAAAACTTTAGTACAATTGAAGGAAATTACACCATTGTAACAAGTATGTAAATATGATCTATGGTATATACTTAATTCTCTACACTCTCCAGCATGTGTATAATATAATAGACCCATTTTTGTTCATGGGAGAAACATTAGAGATGGAACTTCTTGTATGTATTAAAAGTTAAAACTTAAGTGTTTAAGTGTGTGTGACTAATCATAAGTTTAACATTAAACATATGTCATTATGTCATCGTATTTTAGCTCAACTGAATGAAATTAATGAACCTAATTCTAAAATGGAAGTCATCATTGCATTAGTGAGTGTATCTGTTATGATAATGCTTGGAGTAATGGCATTTGTACTGGGACTACTCATTGGATATAAATTGAGAAAACCACAGTCTGAAATATCAGGAGGTGAACACAGAGCATCAATGACTGACCAAAGTGAGCATGAAGATGCCATCACAGAAACACAGACAGACCCAATGTATGAGGAAATATATACTTCAGAGGAACCAGCCACCATAGAACTTACAGAGAATATAGCTTATGCTCCACTTACTCAATAACAAACTACGTATAACATGAACTAATAATTATAACAACATACATAATATGAATTTTGTAAAAAACCACAAACTGTCTGATAATGGAGTTTGGGAGGACACAATAATAGAACATAATGTTGATACTCGCTGAACTATCCCAAATCATTAAAGTTCTGGAGTGTGTAATAATATTACTATGGTACAGAGTGTTAACTTCTCACCTTTTGCTCACAGTACATAAAGACCATTGTAAACATAAATGTGTCTGTATATTAACACTGAAACATCTAACTATGTAACTAGGTACTTAGGATTACATTGTTTATATCTAATTTATCTAGGAATTTACAATTGATAATGCTGATATAATTACTAATTCTAGTGTGCCTGGATCCTTCTGGTGTTCATCTCTTAGAGATGTGGGTACATAGCCACCTGTATGCAAGTCAGTTACCACAGCTGTTGGGTGCAACAATTTTGATGAAGCATGAACATTGTAGACACTATGCATGTACTTGAATTTTCAAAAGTAAGTTACCAACTTAAAACGACAGTGGCATGGTGATTAGAAAATACACAACATGGAAAACTTTAACACTACAAAGTTAGTGATGGATCAATGGGGGGGGGAGCTTTTGGGGCTAAAGCCCCCCTCCCCCCTCCAAGTTAGTTAATGATATTCATATGCACATTCCTAGTGTCTATGTATATAACAGCACTGATGATACTGTGAGAGCTAGACATGTAAGTCATAAAAATGATGTAATATTTAGCAATTAATATGTTCATTGACACTGTAGCTACCATGAACACTTAGTGCCAGTTAGCTCCCCCCCCTTCCAAAATTCTGGATCCACCCCTGAAAGTATTATGGAATATTAGTTTCTAGATAGTTATATTATATTGACACTGCAATAATAAAATCTTAAGCTCAATCCCATGTAGTTGGTCATATTATTCAAAACAATGACCATGAGAGATTATATACATGACCCAGGTGTTTTCTAAACTGCTCCATATTGAAAACTGGACTGATCTATTGAATTATAAGGTAGTCAGCTAGTTATTAATGTACTAGTAAAAATAGCTAACTATCTGGCTACAGTGTAGTTAGGATTTGTGTATTTGTTTTCTTGATCTGATAGCTTGCTTAGCAGCTATTATATGATGCATCCAACTTCTACCTTACTCATAATAATATGGAGTGTGAATACTTTCCTGCCATTACATGGTAAGATAATCATCAGTACAGTAACTTGCATACTATTGAATTAGCAATCAACACCTTATAATAGAGTAAGAGAATAATGCAGGACAGATGTGCTAACTGTCATATATATTCCCTAATAGGTACTGTGGTGCTAGAACCCACCAACTATGTGAATAGTGGATGTGAAGGGGACAATCTCACCTTCTTTTGTAATGTTAGTGGTACTTCACTGTGGTGGTCATGGACTAGACCAGAGGATCAAAACAAATTCTCACTGACCTAGATACTATCCAAGTACCCTCACAAGTGGGTGATGGTACTGCTACACTGCTAGTTATAGGTACCACATACCTGTATTCATCTCTACACTTCACATTAAACTCTCAACACAATGGAACTAGGATTGGCTGTGGTCGTGGAGTGGACAGGCTAGTGAATAGACTAGTGGTGGTTGAAGGTAAAGAATAATAGTATTGTTTAGATACTTATATTATAGGTCTTATGTACAAAACATTAATACAGTAAGTCCCCCACAAACTCCACAGCAGTTGAACATATCTGATTACTACAATGATACAAACACATCTACAGTCACCATTCAATGGGAGAACATGGAGAGACCAGCCACATACCTGATTAATATTTCAAATACATCCCTTGACTCTCCACCTGCACAGTCACTGTTAACTACTGATTCCACTGCCATAAATATAACATTGTCTTACAACATTGAGTACAGGGTAACAGTTCAAGCTTTTAATTGCAGAGGGAATAGTAACATTACAGTAATCAGTTTCACACTGATTCAGTGTTTCTCTCCATCTGCTGCCAATGGAGTGTCGATCTCGCCTTACATAACCACAACTGAAGGTTCTGTGATAGTGTTGAAGTGTGAGGAGGGTCTGGTACCAGAGGAGAGTATAATGGCAGTGTGTGATAATGATAGGAGGTGGTATCCTAACCCCACTACACTTAATTGCACACCAAACACACCATCAGGTATTTGATGTTTGAAATTTCCTCAAAAAGAGTCTCTTGATCATGTACATAGCTATTTTCTCTGACATGGCCACAGATAAGACAAGTGACTATATACCTATTATGTAGGTGATGTTACAACTAGTGGCAAACCAGGGAACTGTAATACAACTGAAGGAATGAATAATTGCACCTTTGTTACAAGTATGTAAATAAGTAGATATAGTATTTGTTGAATGTTTCACTTATGCAACTATCAACAACACTTCTGGACATGTAGAACTGAGAATGTGGCAGATAATTGGAATGGTGGCTGCTGCTAGTGGCCTCACTGGTGTTCTTTGTCTCTCCATCTGTGTAACATCAGGAGTTATAATCAGAAGGAAATCAGGTATAATACAGTGTCACTGTTAGGTATGACTCCACCTACATTTGATCTACATAATGAATATAATGGGCTCTTCACATTTAACTATAAAGAATGAGCCAGTTCAATAATCTTCTTTCAGTAGACATAATATTTTTAGAGCTATAATACTGTCATCTGTGATGTTTCTATTATCTGTTATTTTAGCAGTGAAGTCAAAAGGCAGGAGAGTTGATATGTAAGTCACATTCTATCTCTATTAACCAGTACTATAACAAAAACATGAATTTTACTACATCATATTATCATAGCCATTGTTGTTGTTGATGCTGTTGTTAGAAGGTAATTTTACAATAGTTATTATTATAATGATCTAAGAAATCCCCTCCCCATGTGTTTACTTTTAATGTTATTGTTGTTGTTTATTGTTGTTAATAGAGACAGGATTTCACACCCAGAGGTATGTACACTGAAACAACTTCTGTTTTATGTCCTAATAAATTTATTTGTACTGGTGTATAAAGGCATATAACCACTTGCACATCAGTTCTGAGTGTCCTCTACAATCAATGGTGAGATAATGATTGTGCATTCTTCAGAATTATAATGAATGTATATAGCAGGAATTAGTGAACTGCTAATGTTATTATACGTAATTATCTGTGCAAAATCAACATTAGACAGATATTGTTTTCCATATAATTATTAAAATAGTATCTGTCATAACTGCACATGTATAACTGTACATGTAGCTATGCCTGTATAATTATGCACATAGACAAGTGAAGAAGCACCTGAATACAGTGTTCTTAACTATAGATTTGTGAATAGATCATCAGCTATAGAGGTAATGTATAGCTATCTACTACATTTAAGTACAAAAATCAGTAGTGTATTTTGTTATCAGTTAAAGGATGCATACGAATCCACAATTCCACAGCAAACAAGAAGTCTTCATGAGGTAAATATTTTTTCTAACATTAATATTACTGTCAGTTTTGTGCTAACTCTAATAAGAGTATATACAACAGTTTGGATGGTTAAGATTAAAATGGCCACTCAGGATCATTATTATGACACATTTAAAAATATTTTATGAGTAAAAAATTGTTCTTCACTGCAGCATAGTGCCAACAAGTATTTCACTTAAATTGTGCACAAAATTAAATTAATTGGCTTCTTGAAGTCAATTTACAACAACTAATTTGAAGATCTCACATCAGAACATCGCAGGAAGTTAAATACTTCACTAAGAAAATACAATGCAAAAATTTAAATGTTTCCATTAGATGCATAATAATAAGGACTTTTAGAGCTACTTTCAAACTTGAGACAAAGTTTAGCAAAGACAATAGTCTATACACCTACTTTATTATCATTGCTAAAATTAATAGTATAACTGTACAGTTTGTGGTTGATAATTATTATACTAATCTCATCAAGTAACTAAAACATAGTCTTTTCTTTCAAATAGAGAGAATTGATAAAATATAGCTACAATTATCTTGTACTTTATTATTATAGGCTCCAAGACAAACTAAGAGTGATGCTAGAGGATATGGTAAAAGTGAAGGTAAGGTTAAAGGTTATAGTCCTGATTTAAGGACAATGTCTCGTGTTATTCAATGGTTAAAGTTGGAGCTAATGGTAGAAAATACACTGACTATGAAGAAGTTGTTACTGATGCAAAAAAGAGTAACAGTCAATCAGACAAGTCAAAGGCCACAAAGGAAATATTATATTCAAAACTTCATCCAACCCATCCATCAGGTGTGTAGTTAGATACAACTTTCACTATTACTTCTGATGCTCTGATGAAAATAACAACATTAATCACATGTGCACACATAAAGGAATTTCTAAAGAGAAAGATTTTCTATTCTTATTGAATTAATAGTTTTTATTATAAAGATCTAAGCATGTTGCATAACCTCTAAAAGGTAGCTAAGAGCATTAGCCTGTGAGAAGTTTGTGTTAATCTAGTTCAATAGCTTTGTAGCTATGTAATAGCAATAATATGTACATGTGTTATAACACAATTTAGATCTATTACTGAATCTGGACACTCTGTTAATTCAATTACGTGAGGTCTATTCAAAATGGGAAGAAATTGGAGCAGCTTTTGGTATATCACAAGAGTATTTGACCAAAATTAAAGATGTAAGAGAGCATGGCACTGATTTTGACTGTTTTGTTGAAGTGTGTGATAAGTGGCTGAAGGACAGGGCTAAGCCAACTTGGAAGGCAGTGAGCAGGGCACTGGATAAGATAAAATGTCATGAACTATCCAAGAAAATTTTAAATATTTATGACACAGGTCAGTATTATTAACAAGTCTTTTTAAAGAATGATATTATCAGAAACTTTACCATCAACTTGACATAAACATTATTGAATATGACTAGCTGCTTACTAAACTTAATTCCATTTTTTATGAGAATTATCTCCCAAAACTTTACAATTATTAAAACGTTTCTGTCTGAATGAAGAATCCTAATAAAAATAATAAGCAATATACTAAACTTAATGCTGTAATTAATGTGACTACAAGTAATTCCCACCACAACAGAGTACAAACCATTAGCCTCCTTCCCAAAAGAAAAATGTTCTATTGAGATGTCAGTATGTATATTTGTGAACTGAAATGTGAAAGTGCATCTTATTACCTAAAATCTACACAGGTGAACTCCCAGAACCGAAACCCATGGTCACTGAAGACAACTCAGTTTTTAACAGTAATTATTGTGACCATGTTGTAACCACTGACAATGAAATACCTCCTCTACCACCAAAGTTATTTGATTTCTCAGTGTCTCCTGTACCACCACTGCAGGCATTAGATCCTTCAGCACCACCTGTACCACCAAAGTTAGCTAATACATAATTATTCAAGTCTATGAGGTGAACAGAAAACTAAGTATTCAGATATTAATATTACTAGTGTGAAATTAATAAAAATGTCATAATCATAATTATTGTTGTTCAATTTTGTTAAGAAGTTTTCTCATTGACCAATAATATTATTATACAGCCACTATAATCTATTGTGATAGTCAGTATAGTATCATTAAGTTACTTCATACGTACGTACAGTTGGATTCTAAAATAGAGTCTACTTGCCTCCAGTAATATAGTTCTTACGTATTCTTTGAGTTTCTAAGAGAGTCATTAAGGCACAGATCAATGATATCATGAAACTCATGTGTGGTGTAAAGTAGAATGAAAGAGAATATTTCCTCAACTTCTCTGGAATGCTGTAAAACAGTAGCTAACAGAATCAACAGTAGAATTAACAGTGAAGGTAAGTATCGGAAGTCAATTTCTCTTCCTTGTCACTCAGAAATAACCTTTTAAAGTGGGAAATGATACTTTATGTATAATGGAGGAGAGCTGCTGTGGTAATACAGCCACTCTGTGTACAATCATTACATCAATCAATTATTGTTGGTAATAAATTTTCATGTGGTCTCTATAACCACAAAAATAAAAATTACTAGACATGAAAATTTAACAGACATCCAGATAATCGATTTTAATTCAATATGCATGGTCACTGTAAAAAATGGAGTTCACAAAAATGAACAAATAAATTAGTCAATGACAAAAATACGAGGTTCCAGTACAAAAGAAGTGTGGATCAATGTGGAAGGTCTGAAGTGTGATGACAACTCAAACTCACATTTAGGAGTTGGAAGCTTAAATTTTTTATGTAGGTAGCTATGAATTATTTTAGTACCTAAAATGTAAGGGTCTATAGTATAATGGCCCAGAGAGCAATCAAGTTATATTTTCAAGTAATAATGATCGAATTTATCATAACATTAGCTATACACATTAGAATTACTAGCTAAGTCAAGGGAGTAGTCACTCATAATGGTTCATTAATTGCTTTTAAAGCAAGAGAAAAAAACTTTCTTTCTCACACCTCCTACGTACGTAGCTACAACAGGTATTAGCTACAACAGGTATTTTAATGCCAAAAGATAAGAGCTTTCTAATGGTATGTAGCTATGCTTGTATGAAGAAGTTCTCACTTCCCACCTCACAAAAGAAGCTAGAAAACTAATCCAGGTTGTAATAAAGTAACTAGGTAGTAGTCCTGAAACTAAAATGAAATTTGCTTGAGGATATAAGGTAGGTAATAGGTGTGTGTGTGTGTGTGTGTGTGTGTGTGTGTGTGTGTGTGTGTGTGTGTGTGTGTGTGTGTGTGTGTGTGTGTGTGTGTGTGTGTGTGTGTGTGTGTGTGTGTGTGTGTGTGTGTGTGTGTGTGTGTGTGTGTGTGTGTGTGTGTGTGTGTGTGTGTGTGTGTGTGTGTGTGTGTGTGTGTGTGTGTGTGTGTGTGTGTGTGTGTGTGTGTGTGTGTGTGTGTGTGTGTGTGTGTGTGTGTGTGTGTGTGTGTGTGTGTGTGTGTGTGTGTGTGTGTGTGTGTGTGTGTGTGTGTGTGTGTGTGTGTGTGTGTGTGTGTGTGTGTGTGTGTGTGTGTGTGTGTGTGTGTGTGTGTGTGTGTGTGTGTCAGTCATGGTTAAAAATAGTAGCATTAATTAAGATTAATAAGTGTTAAACCGGCTGATAGACTCCTTTTGTATGCTTAAACGGGAGAGAAGAGACATTAGGGGTGGGTCTTCTTGTCCTGTGTGTGACTACTGACTAATCCTTGGAGTCCAAGGTTTAATATTAATCAGTATGTCATCACTGTAGTATTATAGCTCAACAGAATAATAATAATAATATATAATAATACCACTGAACCTAATTCTTCATTATTGCATTAGTGTGTGTATCAGTTATTTTGGTAATGCTTGGAGCAATGGCGTTTGTACTGGGACTACTCATTGGATATAAATTGAGAAAACCACAGTCTGAAATATCAGTGGGAAAACACAGAGCATCAATAACTGACCAAAGTGAACCTGAAGATGTCATCACAGAAACACAGACAGACCCAATGTATGAGGAAATACTTCAGGAGAAACCAGCCACCATAGAACTTACAGAGAATATAGCTTATGCTCCACTTGCTCAGTAACAACATGAAATTTGTAAATTTTGCATTAGCCATACATTATTATATATAATAATAATTATTGTAAACAACCACACACAGTCAGGTAATAAAGTTTGGGACAACACAGTAATATCAATACTTATACCTGTCATAATAAAGTTCTGGAGTATGTAAGATTTTAGTTACAGAGTGTTGACTTCTCACCTTTTGCTCATAGTGCCATTTATTCATGTACTTAACAATCTTACTATGTAACAGGATTGTTTTAGAACATTGTTGGTAAAAGATATACACTAATGATATAGCTATCTTTTTAAAAAATTAATGCAAAAAGTATAACAATAGCTACTGACATAAATACTAGCTGACATAAATACTAGCTAATATTTTTATGAAAGAAGTGTACTTGGATCCTTGTGTTGCTCTCTCTTAGAGATGTGGAAAAATGCCAAGAGTAAGTTATCATATATATAGCTGTCAAGCTGAACAATTTTTGTTGCAGCATGAACGCTGCATTACTGACATTACACTCTATTACTGAATCTGGATACTCTGTTAATTCAATTACATGAGATCTACTCAAAATGGGAAGAAATTGGAGCAACTTTTGGTATATCACAAGAATATTTGACCAAAATTAAAGATGTAGGAGAGCATGGCACTCTGTTTTGTTGAAGTGTGCGATAAGTGGCTGAAGGACAGGGCTAAACCTACTTGGAAGGCAGTGAGCAAGGCACTGGATAAGATAAATTGTCATGAACTAGCTGATAAAATTGGTCAGTAATAATTCTATAAACATGTCTTTTTAAAGAATGATATTGTCAAAAACTCAACATGAATATGACTAGCTGCTTACTAAACTTAATTCCATTTTTTATGAGAATCATCTCCCAAAACTTTACAATTATTAAAATGTTTCTGTCTGAATGAAGAATCCCAATAAAAATAATAAGCAATATACTAAACTTAACGCTGTAATTAATGTGACTACAAGTAATTCCCACCACAACAGAGTACAAATTAATTTTACCATTAGCCTCCTTCCCAAAAGAAAAATGTTCAATTGAGATGTCAGTATGTATAATAGTGAGCTGAAATGTGAAAGTGCATCTTATTACCTGAAATCTACGTACACAGGTGAACTCCCAGAACCAAAGCCCATGGTCACTGAAGACAACTCAGTTTTTAACAGTAATTATTGTGACCATGTTGTAACCACAGACAATGAAATACCTCCTCTACCACCAAAGTTATTTGATCTCTCAGAGTCTTCTGTGCCACCACAGATATTAGATCCTTCAGCACCACCTGTAGCTACCACCAAAGTTAGCTAGTACATAATTATTCAAGTTTATGAGGTGAACAGAAAACTAAGTATTCAGATATTACTAGTGTGAAATTAATAAAAATGCCATAATCATAATTGTTGTTGAATTTTGCTAAGAAGTTTTCTCGTTGACCAATATTATACAGCCACTATAATCTATTGTGATAGTCAGTATAGTATCATTAAGTTACTTACAGTTGGATTATAAAATAGAGTCCATCTGTCTCCAGTAATAGAGTTCTTATTCTTAGTGTTTATTATTATTATCAATGAGATGGTCAGGTATTGACATTAAATTAAATTCAAGACTATTAGATGTAGAGGTATAACTAACCTTCATGTTTATTGTATATACTCTCTGTTTGACTGAGCAGAAGACTACACATCTACATAATTTTTTGCTTATAGTTATAATTATACCAAAAATTAATGTTGTTTTGATTAATATCACTATCAAAAAATTAATAATGAACTAGAAAGACTGATTGTGAGTAACTTCCTGTAAAGAGTCTGACTATATTATACTTTAGACTATATATAGTACATGGCCAGTGTCTGTGTCTGTCTGACTATATACTGTATAGTACATGGCCAGTGTCTGTGTCTGACTATATACTATAGACTAGTATATGGCCAGTGTCTGACTATTATACTCTAGACTAGTACTTGGCCAGTGTCTGACTATACACTCTAGACTAATACATGACCAGTGTCTGTGTCATACTTAATTTGTTGAGTCATTGCTGTCTGACCTAGCTACTATGTATAATATAATTATGTAATTATGTATATAAAAGTAACTGAAACTGCAATTGCAAATTAGTGATCCTTTACCCACTAGACAGGAGTGCAAAGTTTACGTGCCAAAGGCTCTCCCTCAAAGAGTTTGAGGAGAAAACTTTATGAAGTTACAGAAAAGACAATACCAAATTAATAAATAATTTTGCTATGTTCATATAATCATAGGGAGGAGAATTGTACTAAACATCTACTGAATCAACATATTATGTAGAAGTGGAAATAACAGCACTGATTAGCTATTATTATACCTGAGTTTTACCATTAATGTCTGTGACAAAACTATCTAGCTATCTATCTCATTATTATATTATACTGAATATGTAGTAGTGGACTCTGTGTATATGTGTGTGTGGTGTTTGGGTGGGGGTGGGGAGTTTGTAGTTCAGTACTACTAGGTTCTACACTATATATTTTTATAATATTATTATTGTATGCTAAATAGCTACAATCTTAATTTATAGTTTCCTGTAGTTAATTATACAGTATTTTATAGAATCTTCCAATTCCATAATTCCAACCAAGAGAGTCACTAAGGCAGAGTCACTAAGGCACAGATTGATGACATTACAAAACTCATGTGTAAAGTAGAATGAAAGAGAACGTTTCCTCAACTTGTCTGGAACGTTGTCAACTTGTCTGGAACGTTGTAAAACAATAACAGAATCAACAACAGAATCAACAACACAATCAACAGCAGAATCAACAGCAGAGGTAGTATCGAAAGTCAACTTCTCTTCCTTGTCAATCAGAAATAGCCTTTTTAAATGATAGCTACTTTACGTATGTATCAATTTTAGCATTCATGATACAATGGAGTAGGAGGGGCAGTTTCGATACTTTACCTACTTAATACCTACTGGATGAAGATTGCAGACCTCTCAACTCTCAAGATTTTGGAGTGAGACTCAAGCTTTTGGACCAGATCTTAAGTTCTTAAGCCAAGAGCCCCAAATCTCAAGCCTAATTAGGCATGTTGGGTTGTATATGCACTTCAAATGTCAACCTTTAGATAAAAGCTTTTACTTTCATGCATGGATGGCTTGTGATCTGTACTTTACACCATTGCTAGCAGCTGCTGGAGTTCAAGTGAAGTGACCTTCCTAGCTAGAGTATTGTGTGTAAGAGAGGACCCTCCAGTGGTCTTGGCTACTAAGCCAGAAGCTAGTTCAAACTTCCAAGCATGGCTGACTGTAGCGATTTAGACTCTGAGAGTGTCCTCCTAAGAGGAAATCCTTACAACTTACAAAAGCAACATGGACAGAGGAGTTTGACTTTATTTCAAGTGTTAAAGGAGAACCTCACAAAATAATATAATGCTGAGAACAATAAAGTTTAGTGCAACAACAACCGACACATCTCACACCAAGAGGGGCTAATCTTAAGCCTAAATCCCAAAAATCTCACTCTAAACAAATTTTGAAAGTTGAGAGGTCTGAGATTCATAATCATCTCTTAGAAGAAGTAGTGAGACAACAACTGGAATTGCTGGTAAACATGGATAGATCAAAATAACACTTGGCTATAAATGCTAATTAGAGTTTTGTAAACAAGCAAATGCTGATAGGTAAACAAACAAACAAACAAACAAAATTAATGAACAAACACTAATCCCATTCAAGAATGAAGAGGAGAAGAAAAGATAACTTGAGATAAATGGTAAGAATATCAATGCCAGTGACTCACAGAACAGCTGGGAGAAAGTAACTGTGAAGAAGTAATGGAGTATAGCTGCTGTTGCAATACAGCCATCTCTGTGTGCATGATCATTACATTATTGATTTTTTATGTGGTCTCTATATATAACCACAAAAATAAAATTACTAGACATGAAAATTTAACACCTGACCCGTAATAGACATCTAGATAATCGAATTTTCCCATTAAATTCAATGTGGTCACTGTAAAAAATGGAGTTCACAAATTTCTCCATGACAAAAATATGAGGCTCCAGGTACAAAAGAAGTGTGGATCAATGTGGAAGGTCTGAGGTGTGATGACTAGACATAAAACTGAAGTCATTTGTGAGATAATGATTGTACATCCTTCAAATTATATAATGAATGAATATAGCACGAAATTAAATTATTAGTGAACTTCTATGTAATAATATTATGCTATAACTACCCTTTAGGGGGTTATGTATATTGCAACATGCTTAGGTCTTTATAGTAGAATTATTGTGATTTCAATAAGAATTTTGTGATTGATGTTTTCATTAGAGCATCAGCAATAATAGTGAAAGTTATATCTAACTACACACCTGATGTATAGGTTGAATGAAGTTTTGAGTATATTTTTCCCTTTGAGGCCCTTGACTTGTCTGAGTATTACTCTTTTTGGCATCAGCAACAGCTTCTTTATAGTCAGTGTATTCTCTATCATTAGCTTTGTCCATTGAATTAACATGGGACATTGTCCTCACAAGTGGAATCATGACTATAATCTTTAACCTTATATCCACTTTACTACATGTCCTCTAGCATCACTCTTAGTTTCTTTCTGTAGTCTAGGAGCCTGTAATGATAACTGTAACTATCAACTCTCTATTCAAAGGAAAAGATTAAGACTTTGATAAGTTTGAAGAGATGCAATGGGTGTATAGTCTATTTATAGTCCATGTCTTTGCTAAACTTGATGGATGAAGTTTTGATTTCTTATGAAGAAGTTCTCACTTCACACCTTACCTTTACCCTCAAAGAAGCACTAATCCAGGCTGTATTATTAGTAGCTACATAGTTTGTTTAGGTAATCCTGAAACTAAAATGGATTATTTGCTTGGGTAATAATTATTAATGCTGTGGATACTGATTCAGAATACACAAAGTTAACAAGTTTGATTGTGAAAATCATGAGATTATTATGGCTCAATGGCTCAGCCTTTTTCATTACTAGCTCTGACCATGTCCACGTTAACTTATTATTATAGCTAGCTAGATAGATAGATAGTTTTCCTAGATTTAAAAAAAAATATCGGATTGAAGAAATAGTGAAACTTGGCATGTCTGATTAGCTAGTGAAACATTGTAATACCAGTCGTTAACTTCAACTCACCTCAGTATTAAAAATTAATTATTACCCCACCCAGTGGGCGGAGACCCTACCCTACGGATCGGCTCCTATTAGCTAGTATCCTGAAGTGAACCTGCTGGGTGATAAATGGAGCGCTTTACTCCTTTCCTACTAGCCCACCTAACGTTATCACTAGCGATCGGTGAGTTTGGGTAGCTAGTAAGTAAAAATAGGTTGTTTTTAGCTGCCTGACTATTATACTAACCCGAAAGCCGAATCTGGCTTTTCTCTCTCTGTAACATCATTAATTACATAGGCGGCAGAATCGTGGGAGCACTTGCCCCCAATCTGTGGCAGCTATGGGGACAGTGCCCCCATTCTAAAATCAACGACATGACATAACAAACAACGTGGCCATACAATAGGCAGTGCTAAGACTTGGTCCACTCTTGTATTTAATTAACGAGGCAGCTGTACATTCTTATTATCTTCAAGCTTGGAAGTGCTGCTTTATTTTGATCACCGCTGCCGCTGGTGAACACCTGTTTTCAGTTTTATGACAAGTTAAAACATAACCCTGTTCAACTGTGTCCAAAACAATATGTTATTAGCTACATACACAAATTAAAAATAAACTCCCAGACACCTTTACGTATTATCATCAAACTCTGATAGACAAAATTTTCTATTTTTATGTCATCATTGAAACATGATGGTAGGAGTGTGATTATTGAGAGTGTGACACTCTTGACCACAGACTGATCTAATTGACCTGCCCCCATACTCAAAATCATCTTCCTCCGCCTATGATGAATTACATCATTGTCAATTGTACTACTAGCTATAGCTACAGTTAATGATATAATCTACAATGATGTAATCTGATTCTGTTACATGAAGAAAGAGCCCAGAATCTGCTGTTTATGGTCACTTTTTATCTTCCTTGAAGAGAGGAGTAGGTTAAAGGTGGGCAAACTGGCTAAAGTATTTGAAGCTTTAGCTATTGCAGTGGAGTAGGAAGATAAAATTTATTAATTTATGGGGGGGGGGGGGGGGTGCAAAACACTGGACACTGGACACGGGCCTGGTTGTGTCATATGCATATGCACACATGATGCTATGCATGTGTACATGTGATATGTAGGCAATGAGGCATTAATTTTGTATGAAGTCAAAGACATAAATATCAATGGTTTTTACTACAGAACAATCCCAGGTGAATGTGTTAGATTTGTAAGTGTCCTAGATTGTAGATCTTGTAGCAGTCTAAAGGAGATCAAGGTTTGACTGTATGTGAGTCAGTGTGCTAATGTGTGCATCAGTGTTACACTGACTCACACATTAGTAATTCAATTCAGTCAGTACATTCCAATTTCCAAGGTATTGGACCTGCAACTAGTTTATGCAAATTGACCAAGTGTGTGGGTGGAAAGCTATATAGAATAAGGCAAAAGTAAGTGACACTTTGACTCTACTATATTAATACTGTACAGAAGCAAAATATTGGGGGGGGGGGGGGGGGGGGGGCAAAAGGCACATTTGCCCCTCCATTAGAAATATTGGGGGGTTGACTGCCCCCCCTGTTCCTACTCCCCTATATTGATCACAGAGCCAGATAGCTGTCAGGCCACTCCCCCCTTGGTGGTGTAGTATTACTAATCTTGGAGCCTACATTATGCAGTGGGGCTGTTGGCTGTGGGTAATAGCTAGGCCATGCCTAACTGTGTGAGGTGTAGTACATAATTATTGTGTGTGTGTGTGAGGGGGGGGTCCGGGAGGTTCTGTTGTTAACTACTAGAGATTAGTGGAGCCTAAACTCACCACACTGTAACTGCAGGGTCTTGGCTATTGGTTGACTTTTAGGTAGTGGTAGTAGCTAGTGGTATGGTGGTGTAGTGGTAGTAGTGGTGTAGTGCTGTAGTTTTGAACTCTATCTTTCTGTGTGTTGGAGTATAGAACTCTATCTCTCTGTGTGTGTTTGATTATAAGGTGGCATGAAATGGTTTAGTGTATTTCCTGTCTGTTCCCCTCACTATCACATTATGATTACCATGCTCAGTTCATAATTCTAATTATTATTTTCTAGCTGTACCAGATCCAGTAAGGTTAGTATCTGATTCAGGGAGAACCACTGGTCTATCTGCTGGGCGTTTGGAGATCTTTCTCAATGGGACATGGGGAACTGTCTGTAATGATTTTTTTAACATTGCAGATGCTAATGTGGCATGTCGTCAACTTGGCTTTGACAGAGCTAACTCCCATTCATATACAAAATATCTTGGGTAAATTATAATATTGAATTCAGTTTAAGCAGGTTGGAAATTTTGAATATTTGTACTATAAGACTGGTAAAGTTCATGAGTATAAAAAGTTCACAAGTTTCAGTAATAGGTAGATAGCTATATAATTATTGTTAAGAGAAAGTTAGCTAAAAGAAATATATTTTCCCCAATTCTTCATGAATTATGGGCATTTTGTTTCAGTTATAACTGTTCTGATTATATAGACTCCAAACTGGTTCCATAGATTCCACTGTACTTATACAGACTAGTGCCAGTTCCAATGGGTCTGTACAACTGATATAGACTAGTGTCAGACCCATAGGGTCTATATAACTGAGGTTCCACAGGGTCTGTACCTTTATTTTGGCTCTACAGATTTACTGTAGTATCATCTTCTGTTCCAATATGGCTTTACAACCTCAAATGCTCACCTTCTTCATCCAATGACAACCTCTTGTTGTGCCCCCATTCTGGAATAGGGGTCCACGATTGTCACCACAATGAAGACGTCATAATAAATTGTGTTGGCAGTGAGTTTTAATCTAAAGAGGTTAAGGTTGAACCTCAAGGTGGTATGGTATATAATATATCAGAATTCAGGAAATTTTTGTTATGCAGTTAATTTTCATATGAAAAAAATTTCTGGTTATAGAGATTATTGAAAAATTTCATAGAGAATCCACAAAAATTTAAATTTCCTGAGTTACAGTAATTCTCAACAACCCTAATAACATGTTGAAATGTTTTGTTTTAGATGGTCACCTGAGGTTAGTCAGTAGTACCACCAGCACCACTCAACTTGGATCATTTGGTCGTCTGGAAATCTTCTTGAATGGAGAGTGGCAAACAGTCTGTGATGATTATTTTGGACGTACTGAAGCAACTGTAGCTTGCAGGCAGCTTGGGTTTACTGGGTATTCACGATATGGAAGTGTTGGTTTGTTAGGGTAAAATTGCATCATTATGCTACTATAATTAGAATATGTACATTAATAATAATAATAAACTGTTGCCAAGTGAAAATCGAGAAATCTTATGAACATTGTCTAGATTCTCTCGAGGTCGTGGAAATATCTGGCAGGGTGTGTCATGTTCTTCTTCAAATACTCAACAGCTGATAAATTGTCCTAGGGTGTATCCCAGATACTGTGTACACAGTGATGATGTAGCATTGAGGTGTGCTATGTCTGTGACTGTTCCTACTTCATCACCAACTACAGACTGTGAGTCATAACTTCTAGATTTAAATTTTCACTTTGTGTTGAAATAGTAATTCATCTCTTTTCGTTGAAGTGTCGAACACTTGTGTTACTTAATTCAGGCCCTCTTTCAATAATGCATTCTTTGATGTTTTAGTAAATCTACTCATTAATTTATATCCTGCAGTTTTTTCATCTAAATGTTTTATTTGTAGCTGGACCTGTCTCAGTTAGGTTAGTATCTGATTCAGGAAGAACTACTGGTCTATCTGCTGGGCGCTTGGAGATCTTCCTCAATGGACAGTGGGGGACTGTGTGCGATGACATTTTTGATATCAATGATGCTAATGTGGCATGTCGTCAACTAGGTTTTGACAGAGCTAATGGCCATTCACATGCTAAATATCTTGGGTATGTTATCTCTAGGGTTAAATTATCAGGTTGAGTGAAAATGTCCCTTTTCTGGGATTTTCATAGGTGACTAATGTTTTCAATGTAATTGATAATAAGACAATGTAAAATGTATACTTATTATTATTATTATTGTTATTATTGTTGTTATTATTATTGTTATTGTTATCATTGCTGTTATTACTATTGTTATTGTTATTGTTATTATTATTGTTGCTGTTATTATTATTCTACAGATTTACCAATGTACCTTCTTCAGTCCCAATATGGCTGGAGAATCTCAAATGTTCATCTTCTTCATTTAACAATAACAACCTCTTATTGTGCCCCCATTCTGGAATAGGGGTCCATAATTGTGCACATAATGAAGATGTCATATTAAATTGTATTGGAGGTAAGTAATGTAATTTTGAAGGCATAATTTGGGATTTTGGTTCAGCAGTAAAGAAATGCAATGCAATGTTAATGAACTGTTATACGTGTATTTAGTTGTGTCTTAACTAGTGCTCTCTACCTTTTTCTATTGAGAAGGGAGGGAACTGTCAGAGGCCTAGTTCATTAATGTAAATAGGAATTTTGGTTCACTACATGAACTAGTGTTTTCATGTGTTGATATGAGAAATACATTCTTAGTTTAAATTTATTGCAACTTGCAGTCACTGTGTTCTTTGTTGTTTTGATCTTAGAGGGCCACCTTAGGTTGGTCGATAGTAGTAGAACTGGGCTACGGTCATCTGGTCGTCTGGAAATCTACATGAATAGAAGGTGGCAAACAGTCTGTGATGATTTATTTGGTGCTACTGAAGCAACTGTAGCTTGCAGACAGCTTGGGTTTACTGGGTATTCACAATATGGAAGCGTTAGGAATTTAGAGTAAGTTTCATGTTACTAATAATAGATAGTAATGTATACATCATATTACTAAAAATAGGGACTTTAATGACTAATATGGTCATATGCAGGCCCAAGTGGTACATGATTCAAATTGACCTTATAAATTCTCTTGTATTGCTTTAATAAAGTTACTAATTATTAGTAGAGTTACCTTGTTTCCTAGTTGCATGTGTCTGTAGCATGCAATATTGATTACACAGCATGCAACTAGAATGTTCATACATGATGAAAAAGATTTGTATTCCATGACGAGGCTATAATACTTCTTAATTAAATTGTGAGCAAGAGCTAAATCCAGACAGCACATTATGTAGCTGTTGTGAGAATCTTCCTAGGAACTTCATTAATTTTATAAGATTACATCTAACTACTAGGGGCAGATCCAGCAATTTTAAAAAGGGGTGGGGTCCAAGTAAGATATGCCAACTACATGACTGTAAGCCACAGCGAGGGGAGTGTTTGGGAGAGGGATGTGCGCCCCTCCACTTCCCGTGGAAGCAAAAACTTGAATGCCTTTTTAGAGACAAACATTATGATATCATTAATAATCAAAAAGGGGGGATCTTGACCACCCCCCACCCCCTCACCTCCTCCACTCCTCCACCCCCAGATTTACCCCTCTTTACTACTACAACTCACTCTGTCTAGATTTTCTGAAGGTTATGGGAGTATCTGGCCAGGTGTGTCATGTTCTTCAAGGAATACTCAACTTGCTGATTGCCTGAGGGTATATCCTAGATACTGTTCACACAGTGATGATGTGGCGTTAAAATGCAACAGATCATGTATGCAGCATAATTTATCAGTCTTGTCCCCAAAACTCTCCAAATGGAGAGGGTCTGGACTTTAATTAAAAGACCTGGCACTAGCTATATAGCTACTGAGCAATTAGTCAATTAGATTCGCTTGAAAGTAGATGTTCTCTGAGCTGTGATGTACTGTGTTTATGTCTTGAGACTTCTAAATCAGTATTGTTCTATTGTGTGTGGATGTTTAATCCTACAACCCTACAAAATTTACCTTAAAATTTCACCTTATCAAGTTACAAGAAGTCTCATTTCCTGTATTGAACAATTTTACATATTGACTGTTGGGTCTTTATAGAATTATAATTTTGGATTTGTCATAGGTTACGTAATGATTAAAAAGATTCCTCAAATTGGCTCCTTATTCACAGCATTGTGAAGTTTATTATTATTTTTATTATTATTATTATTATTATTATTATTATTATTATTATTATTATTATTATTATTATTATTATTATTATTATTATTATTATTATTATTATTATTATTATTTGCAGATTTACATTCCCCAGTAAGGCTACTTTCACCATCAGGGAGGAGTTTAGGTCTATCTGCTGGACGTTTTGAGCTCTTTAACCGCGGAGAGCGATGGTTTTCTTTGTGTAATAACAATTCTTTTGACATATATGATGCCAATGTGGCATGTCGTAATCTTGGTTTTGACAGAGCCAATGCTTATTCAACTTCTGGATCACTAGGGTATAATGTAACTATTGAATAGAGTGAAACTTCACAGACCTATAAAACAATAATTGAATAGTGGGTATGGAGTTAGTAGCTGCTAGGAAGCTCATATGCATTGAAAATTAGACTATAAGGTACAGAATAAAAATATTTCTAGAATATAATATACATATAATATCCAAGTACATTGTTCATTTCTAAGTGGATGTGGTTAGCAAAATTTTTCATATGTTGACATGTATGGGGCGCCGTTTGTCTCTAAATTCAGTAGTATAGCATGATTTATAAATTACAACTATGATTTATAAATCATATGGTTGATATAATAAATCATGATGCTGATTTATAAATCATACAGCTGATATATAAATCATGATGCTGATATATAAATCATGATGCTAATTTATAAATCATGATGCTGATATATAAATCATACAGCTGATTTATAAATCATACAGCTGATTTACAAATCATGCTATTGATTTAATTAAATCATGATGCTGATTTATAAATCATACACCTGATATATAAATCATGATAATGATTTATAAATCATACTGCTGATATATAAATCATACATATGATTTGTAAGTCACATGATAATCATGTGGTGGCACTACTCAAATTTGAGTGTTTGTTTTTTGGGCCATGTGGCTTCTGTTAGCCATCTGATTTTACTCGTTGATTTCACTCATTGATTTCACCTGCTATCTAAAAATTTCACCTGCAAATTCAGGACTATTCATCATAATAATAATTATAATATAGATAGCAGGTGAAATCAACGAGTGAAATCAACGAGTGAAATCAACGAGTGAAATCAACGAGTAAAATCAGATGGCTAACAGAAGCCACATGGCCCAAAAAACAAACACTCAAATTTGAGTAGTGCCACCACATGATTATCATGTGACTTACAAATCATATGTATGATTTATATATCAGCAGTATGATTTATATATCAGCTGTATGATAAATCAGCATCATGATTTATTATATCAACCATATGATTTATAAATCATAGTTGTAATTTATAAATCATGCTATACTACTGAATTTAGAGACAAACGGCACCCCATAGACATGTACATATTCTCATAACATGCTTCCAAATCTATGTAATATGTTGGAACCTAAAAGGACAGCCATTGATATCACCAACTCATAAGAAGTTGAATTCAAAATTTAGTGTACCTAGGAACAGATAATGAATAGACTAACTTCTGATAACAAAATGTGTCATGTGATGAACTTGTGCAACACAATCATTCTCTCTCACTACACATCCAGTCAAGTTTGAATGGGCAGTTAAACTTTTAGCATTGTTATGATATGTACAAATATATTAATTCTATTCCAAGACAACCCCCACCTCTCCCTAGATCCTCCTATTATTCCCACCTTTCCCTAGATCCTCCTGTTGTTCCCACCTCTCCCTAGATCCTCCTGCTCTCCCTATTATTGAACCCTATTGGCTGAGAATATTGAATGAAATTGAGCCTGACCGAACCTCAAAATGTCCAAACATTATGATTATAAGAAGGTTTTATTTAGGGTATTAAAACTTAGTATTGGTCATAACCATTCATGTTCAAGTCTTCATCACACTATACAGCTGATGAGAGACTGGCTGTAACATAATATCATAATAATATATTATTATTATTTTACAGTGTTACCTTCACACCTTCAGCAACTCTATTTTGGAATTTCAGATGCCCACCTTCTCAAAATTACATTGACAATATCTTCTTGTGTCCTAGATTTGAAATAGGAAGACATCATTGTTATCCTGATGATGATATTGTAATTAACTGTGTTGGCTGTAAGTTGTGTAATCTATCAGTGTTCTAGTCAGAAAGAGCAGATCAACTTTCTCAGATACAATTGTTTATTCTCTCATATATTAGATGGTACTCTGAGGTTAGTTAACACCACCAGCACTCAACTACAAACATCTGGTCGTCTGGAAATATTCTTGAATAGACAGTGGGGAACAGTCTGTAGTGATTCATTTGGTTCTACTGAAGCAACTGTAGCTTGTAGACAGCTTGGGTTTACTGGGTATTCACGATATGGAAGCGTTGGTTCTTTGGGGTAAGTTCTTTACTTTAACTGGGCTTCACTTAATTAACTCCTCCAGAAGCCATAATTTTTACATAGAACTCAGATATAAATGTATGACTATTATACAGATTTTCTCAGCCCATCACAAGCACTGAGATATGGCTTGATGACTTGTCCTGTTCATCCTCTGACCTTACCCTACTGGATTGCAGACACAGGGGTATTGGTGTGGAAAATTGTGTCCATTCTCAAGATGTCGCCTTAATCTGTGAAACTGCTAGGACTGAAACTGCTGGGACTATAACTTCTAGTGATTCAAGTGAGTAGGATTATACAAGTACATTATTAAGTCAAAGCTTCATTATGTAATCTAATTCAATGGTCATGCAGACTTGTACCTGGCCACATCATAAAATTAAACATTGGGTCCATGTATTGTAGCTGAATGATGGACAACTCAGCATTGGGCGGAGTAAAGTAAATAAATGTAACAACTCCATTACTGTATCACTCATGTCATCTTTGTAATTGGGTATTCACTGTAACACAGATGCCTCATGTTTTGATTAAAAAGATAACTTAAAATCTAAGCTAACAAGGGTTAAAACTAGACTCAAAGGCAACAACCAGAGCCTTACATAAGTAATAGTATAATGTGTGTGTGTGTGTAATATAATAATAATTAGATTTAGACTAGAGAAATACCATTACTTGACCTCACTAACATTATGAACTTGATTATAATCCATTATTACTTCCTGAATAAATGTGCTTTAGTCACAGGTACGTACATCATGCTGTTGTTTTGTTTTTCAAAATTTATGTTTAGTGTGGTCTCATCATGTTTATGGTATTTGATCTTACACACAGTTCATCTAACAACTAGCCATGTTTGGCAGTCACTCCAAATATCTGCTAAAGTATTATTACGCTCACTTGAGCCCTAGCAAAGTATTAATAACTCAATAACTTACTCTTTTACAAAAACTAGCAGACTCCTGATCACAAAGCTATATTTATTGGCCAGTACACCATTGTACTGCAAAGTTGGCTCTATGTCCCATAAGCAAGTGCATACACAGCATGCCATTGACCACTCAGAATGCAAATGCTTATAGTGAACCTCATAAAGAATTAGAGGCATGAAGGTGGCTTCATAATGAAGTGATCTAGCCACACACTATATATTTGAAAACAATATTTCTTGCTAGTTATTTATGCCCTACCAGGGCTCAAGTGACTGATAATGGACTTTAGTTGCTGGCACTTCCTCAGTATTTAAAGTTGTGGTACTGCCCATTGTCAAGTATTCCTCATTAGAGGTAGCTATTATCCACGAGAGAATATTTTCATAGTAAAAGTGTATTAAGTTATGGGTAAGACTTTACATTAATTTTGGCTATAATTATTAAATCATTATAATATGGTTTGTACATGTACGTAGGTACCATAGAAGTCATGACTGAATAGATTATAACAATGGAGTTGATTAGCATAAAAATTGTATCCCATTCTTTTTAGATACTAATGTGGGGACAGTCATTGGAAGTGTCACTGCAGTGCTACTGTTGCTTGTTGTCATCCTCATCGTTCTTATAACCATCTATTATGCTAAGAAGTGGAAAAAGAAGCGTCAAAGACAAGGAACAGCATCATCTTGTGCAGCAACTGTAAACCTTTATTCCACTCCCCCTCAACAACCCTCAACTCCCAATCCCACTGCCTTCCAACAACCCCCAGATCCCAAGCCCACTGCCCCCCAACAACCCCCAGCTCCCTATCCTACTGCCCCCCAACAACTCCCAGGTCCCTATCCATCAGCTTCCTATCTCAATGTCTCCCCACAACCCTCGGCTCCCTATCCATATTATGGTGAGTACCCTCCACCTCCTGCTTATGACAATATATTTGGTGGCTACAAATACTCAAAGGATATGGAATATTATGATGGCTCAATGCAGCAATAACCGAGTAGCTAACACTTTAACTATATACTAACAAGCCATACATTGTAGTAGCTATCAGAACTATCTTTATACTGAAGTGTGGATCTTTATAATAATTATTGGAGTTAGATTCTCCTCCCTCTCTATGTGTGTGGTATGGTGTGTGTGTGTTACCACACATACACTAAAAAAAGTGCCAAAATGTAGCTCTCTTAAAAAAGCTTTCTAATGGTCTATTCAGGTCCTACGTTAAGTCCCAATGACCAAGATATAATAGCAAAAATGTATTTTTTCAACCACCTATATTATTCATAGGTATCATGTATTCACATGAAGTATCCACATAGTGAGCTAATGACTTTTAATTGTACAAAACCAGTGATATAGCTATTTTTATGACGCTAAAGATGCCAGTAATTCAATCTAGGGTAGTTCAAACAAGGCTCAAACACCCCATTGGCCCGTTCACAGAAGGACTAGGAATGCTACACTGTCACACTAAGCATTAACAGTGAATATATAATAATAGTGGAGATCTCTTGGGTTCTTTGTCAGAGGACTATAGTGAATAGGTGGGTGTATAATAACATTCCATTACCCTCTCAATGACTTCTAGTCTCTGATGAATTATGCCTGCTCCTGCCCAGCTCTGATGATTAGGATCAATAGAGCAGTCAAAGGAAGTAGATAGCTACAGGTTAGATCCCGAGACCTTACTATCTCTACTGATAAAAAAAAGTCTTAATAAGCTTTATAATTATAATCACTAATACATAGCTTATATAAGCTGTAATGATCATCTGTCACTCTCTATGTTAGTTTAGCTACCTGATTATAATGAGTTGAATTGATCTCACTTGACGTGCATTGCCTTGTCTCCAACTGCTGCATAGACCCTCTGCAGTCATCACCATGTGTAGAGGAAATTACAGATATAGCTCTCAATGTAATTGTTATTATTGTAGAGATAACAGATATGGTATTCTACCAAGAGTTGCTCATCTTGAGATGGAGGCTCTTGACATTTCTAATTCAGGGATGTCAATAATGTGTTATATTTTTCAAACATCAATAATGTGAAGAATCCAAATATATATGTAGCTAGCTATATCTACGTACGTAAGGGCAGATATACTATAATACTAGACTGAATGGAAAGCACAGATTCAGATTCCTGACAAAAAAATTTGTCTTTTATCAGCTCATGTGATCTAACTAGATTGTAGCATTACTAGTAGCTGTAAGTTCACTCAAAAGATCCTAAAGATAAGCAGCTATAAATACTCCTGATGATAATAAATAACTAGCAAGCAACCATCTCTACATTGATATAGCAGTAAGCTCAAATAATTTCTCAAAAGTAAGTGTTTCAATGGTAAACAAGTATAACTATGTACATTAAATTTGTGTGGTAAGTTGTGTTTGTAGGTTCACAGTGAATATAGTTTGTGTCTGTACACCATGACTTAATTAAATGGACATAAGAACCCTGGAGTTTTTAAAACCTCTTTGATCACTTTTTGGACAGCTCTTATAAGAGATCAGATTGGCTTGCTTATTAGGACTTTACAGCCATGGTGAACAGACACATGCTTTTCCCTAATAGGTACTGTGGTGCTGGAATCCACTAATTATGTGAATAGTAGATGTGAAGGAGACAATCTCACCTTCTTTTGTAATGTTAGTGGTCCCTCACTGTGGTGGTCATGGACTAGACCAGAGGATGATAGTGTATCAAAAAAACTTTTCACTGACCTAGATGCTCTCCAAGAGCCCCCACAATTGGGTGATGGTACTGCTACACTGCTGGCTATAGGCACCACATATCTGTATTCATCTCTACACTTCACATTAAACTCTCGACACAATGGAACTAGGATTGGCTGTGGTCCTGGATTGGACAGGCTAGTGAATAGACTAGTGGTGGTTGAAGGTAAAGAATAATAGTATTGTTTAGCTACTTATTTTATAGGTCTTATGTACAAAACATTAATACAGTAAGTCCCCCACCAACTCCACAGCAGTTGAACATATCTGATTACTACAATGATACAAACACATCAACAGTCACCATTCAATGGGAGAACATGGAGAGACCAGCCACATACCTGATTGATATTTCAAATACATCCCTTGACTCTCCACCTACACAATCACTGTTAACTACTGATTCCACTGCCATAACATTGTCTTACAACATTGAGTACAGGGTCACAGTTCAAGCTGTTAATTGCAGAGGGAATAGTAACATTACAGCAATCAGTTTCACATTGATTCAGTGCTTCCCTCCATCTGATGCCAATGGAGTGTTGATCTCACCTTACACAGCTACAGTACATGTACGTAGGTACCATAGAAGTCATGACTGAATAGATTATAACAATGGAGTTGATTAGCATAAAAATTGTATCCCATTCTTTTTAGATACTAATGTGGGGACAGTCATTGGAAGTGTCACTGCAGTGCTACTGTTGCTTGTTGTCATCCTCATCGTTCTTATAACCATCTATTATGCTAAGAAGTGGAAAAAGAAGCGTCAAAGACAAGGAACAGCATCATCTTGTGCAGCAACTGTAATCCCTCATTCCACTCTCTCTCAACAACCCCCAGCTCCCAATCCCACTGCCTTCCAACAACCCCCAGATCCCAAGCCCACTGCCCCCCAACAACCCCCAGCTCCCTATCCTACTGCTCCCCAACAACTCCCAGCTCCCTATCCATCAGCTTCCTATCTCAATGTCTCCCCACAACCCTCGGCTCCCTATCCATATTATGGGGAGTACCCTCCACCTCGTGCTTATGATAGTGTATTTGACGGCTACAAATACTAGGATGTGGAATATTATGATGGCTCAATGCAGCAATAACTGAGTAGCTAACAATTTAACTATACACTAACAAACCATACATTGTATATAGTAGCTATCAGAACTACGTATCTTTATAGTGAAGTGTTGATCTTTATAATGATAATTATTACAATTACTAATAATATTGGAGTTAGATAGATTCTCCTCCCTCTCCATGTGTGTGGTGTGGTGTGTGTTACCACACATACACCAAAAAAGTGCCAAAATGTAGCTCTCTCAAAAAAGCTTTCTAATGGTATATTCAGGTCCTACCTTAGGTCCCAATGACAAAGATATAATAGCAAAATTGTATTTTTTCAAACCACCTATATTATTATTCATAGGTATCATGTATTCACATGAAGTGTCCACATGTAAGGTTATATTATACATGATCACAACATAATGACAACAAACCAATGTCAGTTAATAGTTAATACATTATTCCACACCTCCCCTTTCAACTCAATCTAATACCTCAGATAGTTTGGGGGAACCAGCTAAGGTTCAGTTCAGATGAGGTCACCACAGTGCCATAAAATCTCTCTGGTCCACTGTCATCTGGAATCTCTCTAGCATCACAAGCTCTGATGGCTATCAAAGTTCTTCTGTTTACTCTTGAATTCGACATTCTTCCTGCATAACTCTGTGAAGTAAATCCATTGGGAACACAAGATGATTGTTGGTATTGGATCAAAAGATTCAATCTTTCCTCCCATGGAAAGTTCTGCTGGGCTGAGATCTCATCATGGCAAGCCTAACTGAAACAGGGGGCTTACTCACATGTGATTTGTTCATCTTGTGCTTTAGGAAAGAGAGGAATAGGCACATTCTTAGGTGCATATAGGAGTTGTATTGTCCTTGAGCTGTATTTCCTATTCCTTCCCAAATACACAGTATAATGGCAGTGTGTGGGAATGATAGGAGGTGGTATCCTGACCCCACTACACTTAATTGCACACCAAACACACCATCAGGTATTCAATAATTGTTATTGCACATTTGCTCATAGCTATAGAGTCTCTTGTTGATGTACAATAGCTAATTTGCCTGACATGTCCACAGATAAGAAAGTGACTATAATTAAACCTATTTATTATTATGTAGGTGATGCTACAACTAGTGACAAACTTACAACTGAAGGAGAAATATTATGTAATTGCACCTTATGTAAATGTTCAATATTTCACTACAGCCCACTAGCATGTGTATTTTTATGTTTGTAAGGGAGAGAAGATTTGGGGCTTCCTGTCCTGTGTGTGACTAATTCTTAGAGTCCAAGGATAAATATAATCAGTATGTCATCACTTATTACCACTGAACCTAATTCTAATAGTGTGTGTAGCTATCAGTTACTTTGGTAATACTTGGAGCAATGGCATTTGTACTGGGACTACTCATTGGATATAAATTGATAATTTGGTTCAGTATTTCACTACAGTCACTAGCTAGCATGTGTATGATAGACCTATTTTTAATGCTTGTAAGAGAGGGAAGAAACATTAGGGGTGGGGCTTTTTGTGCTGTGTGTGACTAATCCTAGGAGTCTGAGGCTTTACAGTATGTCATCACTGTTTTATTTTAGCTCAACAGAATAATATTATTACGACTACCACTAAACCTAACTCTAAAATGGAAGTCATCATTGCATTAGTGTGTGTATCAGTTATTTTGGTAATGCTTGGAGCAATGGCATTTGTACTGGGACTACTCATTGGATATAAATTGAGAAAACCACAGTCTGAAATAGTGAACACAGAGCATCAATGACTGACCGAAGTGAGCCCGAATACATCATCACAGAAACACAGAGAGACCCAATGTATGAGGAAATACTTCAGGAGAAACCAGCCACCATAGAACTTACAGAGAATATAGCTTATGCTCCACTTGCTCAGTAACAACATGAAATTTGTAAATTTTGCATTAGCCATACATTATTATATATAATAATTATTGTAAACAACCACACACAGTCAGGTAATAAAGTTTGGGACAACACAGTAGTGATATAATATATACCTGTCATAATAAAGTTCTGGAGTATGTAAGATTTTAGTTACAGAGTGTTGACTTCTCACCTTTTGCTCATAGTGCCACTTATTCATGTACATAACAATCTTACTATGTAACATGAACATTGTTGGTAAAAGATAAACACTAATGAAATAGATCTTTTAGAAAATTCACAATGCAAAAAATGTATAACAATAGCTACTGACATACGTACATAAATACTAGCTAATTTTCATGAAAGAAGTGTACTTGGATCCTTGTGTTGCTCTCTCTTAGAGATGTGGAAAAATGCCAAGAGTAAGTTATCATATATATAGCTGTCAAGCTGAACAATTTTTGTTGAAGCATGAATGCTGGATTACTGACATTACACTCTATTACTATAGCTGGACACTCTGTTAACTCAATTACGTGAGATCTACTCAAAATGGGAAGAAATTGGAGCAGCTTTGGGTATATCAAAAGAATATTTGACCAAAATTAAAGATGTAAGAGAGCATGGCACTAATTTTGACTGTTTTGTGGAAGTGTGCAAAAAGTGGCTGAAGGACAGGGCTAAGCCGAAAGCAGGGAGCAAGACACTGGATATGATAATAATTAATAAAAATATCATAATCAGAATAATAATTATTATTATTATATTATCATTGTTCATTCTTTAAGAAGTTTTCTCGTTAGCCAATTATACAGTCACTATAATTGATTGTGATAGGCAGTATAGTATCATCAAGTTACTTACAGTTGGATTATAAAATAGAGTCGACTCGGCCTCCGGTAATAGAGTTCTTATTCTTATTATCGATGAGATTATCAGGTATTGATATTAAATTACATTAGATGTAGAGATATAACTACCCTTCATGTATACTCTCTGTTTGACTGATCAGAAGACTACACATCTATATTTCGGCTTATAATAAAATATTATGTTATCACAATCAATAATGAACTAGAAAGACTGATTGTGAGTAACTTCCTGTAAAGGCTCTAAATTAGTACATGGCCAGTGTCTGACTATACCTAGATACTGTACTACATATTGTGGGGAAAGCTGGCCTGTTTGGAAATTGTCATAAAAATACATCTTGGCTTGCTTTTTCTATAATCCTTTATTTGTTTAGTCATTACTGTCTTACCTAGCTAGCTAGTATGTCAAGAACAGTCCTCAAAGAGTTATAGAAGAAAGCTTTATGAAGTCACAGAGAAGGCAATATCAAATTCATTAATTTAGCTAGTATTCAAGGAGAATTGTACAAAACATCCACTGAATCAACATGGTATTATTACGTAGAAGGAATATACGTAAAGTAACATTAGTGGAAGTAACAGCACTAATTAGCTGAGTTTATGTCTGTGCCAAAACTCCCTCTAACCTTTGATGGTTTATTATAATATTAGTAGTGGCTTCTGTGTATATGTGTGTGTGGTGTTGAGGGGGGAAGTTTGTAGTCCAGTAAGGGTTTTTAGCTACTAGGTTCCATGCTGACATTTTTATAATATCATATACTATATAAATAGCTACAATCTTAATTTATAGTTTCCTGCAGTACGTAATTATCCAGATTTTATGGAATCTTCCAATGCCATAACAATTCCAACCAAGAGAGTCACTAAGGCACAGATCAATGACACCATGAAACTCGTGTGTAAAGTAGAATGAAAGAGAATATTTCTTCAACTTTTCTGGAATGCTGTAAAACAACAACAACAGAATCAACAGTAGAATCAACAGCAGAATCAACAAGAGAATAAACAAGAGAATAAACTGCAGAATCAACAGCAGAGGTATCGAAAGTCAACTTCTCTTCCTTGTCACTCAGAAATAACCTTCTTAAAATGAGAAATTGGTACTTTATGTATCAATTTTAGCATCATCATGATACAGTGGAGTAGGAGGGGCAGTGTCAATACTTTAAAGACCTACTGGAATGAAGATCCAATAATCATCTAGTAGGAGACAACAACTGGAATTGCTGATAAACCTACTTGGCTAACAATACTAATTAGTATTAGAAAGAGTTTTGTAAACAAACAAATGCAGATAAGTAAACAAACAAGCAAATAAACAGAAAAATTAATGAACAAACGCTAATCCCATCCAAGATTGAAGAGGAGAAGAAAGGATAGGCAGTATTTTGGATAATAATGTTAACTCACAAAACAGCTGGGAGAAAGCAGCTGTGAAGAGGAGAGCTGCTGTGGCAATACAGCCATTCTGTGTACAATCATTACATCAATCAACTATATAGTTATTGTTGGTAATAAATTTTCATGTGGTCTCTATAACCACAAAAATAAATTACACGAAAATTGCTAGACATGAAAATTAAACATAATTACACATGACCCACTCTAACTCATTATAGTAATTCAATAAGAACTCTGGTGTTTTCTAAACTGCTCCATATTGAAAACTGGACTGAATTATAAGGTAGTCAGCTAGTTAATTTTATGTACTAGTCTACAGTGTAGTTAGAATTTGTTGATTGGTTTTCTTGATCTGATATGATGCATCCAACTTCTACCATACTCATAATAATATGGAGTGCGAATACTTTCCTGCCATTACATGGTAAGATAACTCTTTAGCTACCTGCATATCATTGTATTGGCAACCAGCACCTTAGCTATAACAGAGTTGGCTTTTCAACTTCAATGTAATGCAGAACAGATGTGCTGACTGCCTATATTCCCTAATAGGTACTGTGGTGCTAGTACCCACCAACTATGTGAATAGTGGATGTGAAGGGGACAATCTCACCTTCTTTTGTAATGTTAGTGATACGTCACTGTGGTGGTCATGGACTGGACCAGAGGATGATAGTGTATCAAAAAAAGTTTTCACTGACCTAGATACTCTCCCAGAGCCCTCACTAGTGGGTGATGGTACTGCTACACTGCTGGCTTTAGGTACCACATACCTGTATTCATCTCTACTAATCACACTAAACTCTCGACACAACGGAACTAGGATTGGCTGTGGTCCTGTAGTGGACAGGCTAGTGAATAGACTAGTGGTGGTTGAAGGTAAAGAATAATAGTATTGTTTAGCTACTTATTTTATAGGTCTTATGTACAAAACATTAATACAGTAAGTCCACCACCAACTCCACAGCAGTTGAACATATCTGATTACTACAATGGTACAAACACATCTACAGTCACCATTCAATGGGAGAACATGGAGAGACCAGCAACATACCAGATTCATATTTCAAATACATCCCTTGACTCTCCACCTACACAATCGCTGTTAACTAATGCTATAAATATAACATTGTTTTACAACATTGAGTACAGGGTCACAGTTCAAGCTGGTAATTGTAAAGGGAATAGTAACATTACAACAATCAGTTTCACCTTGGTTCAGTGCTTCCCTCCATCTGCTGCCAATGGAGTGTTGATCTTACCTTACACAGCCACAACTGAAGGTTCTGTGATAGAGTTGAAGTGTGAGGAGGGTCTGGTACCAGAGGAGAGTATAATGGCAGTGTGTGGTAATGATAGGAGGTGGTATCCTGACCCCACTACACTTAATTGCTCATCAAACACAACATCAGGTATTCAATGATTGTTATTACAGATTTCCTCATAAAGAGTCTCTTGATGAACATAGCCATTCTCTCTACAGATAAGATAATGAGTATACCTATTATGTAGGTGACGTTACAACTAGTGACAAACCTACAACTGCAGAAGAAATGTGTAATTGCACCTTTGTAACAAGTATGTAAATAATGTTGTATCTATGATACATGTTCAATGTTTCACTACAGCCATCAGCATGTGTATAATAGATCAATTTTTATGCTTGTAAGGGAGGGAAGGGACATTAGGGGTGAGGCTTCTTGTCCTATGTGTGACTAATCCTTGAATCAATATTAATCAGTACGTCATCACTCTTGTATTTTAGCTCAACGTTATTATGAATACCACTGAACCTAATTCAAAAATGGAAGTCATCATTGCATTAGTGTGTGTGTGTGTGTGTGCGTGTGTGTGTCAGTCATGGATAAAATAGTAGCATTAATTAAGATTAAACCGGCTGATAGACTCCTTTTGTGTGCTTAAACAGGAGGGAAGAGACATTAGGGGTGGGTCTTCTTGTCCTGTGTGTGACTACTGACTAATCATTGGAGTCCAAGGTTTAATATTAATCAGTATGTCATCACTGTAGTATTATAGCTCAACAGAATAATAATAATAATATATAATAATACCACTGAAACTAATTCTTCATTATTGCATTAGTGTGTGTATCAGTTATTTTGGTAATGCTTGGAGTAATGGCATTTGTCCTGGGACTACTCATTGGATATAAATTGAGAAAGCCACAGTCTGAAATATCAGTGGGAGAAAACAGAGCATCAATGACTGGCCGAAGTGAGCCTGAAGATGTCATCACAGAAACACAGAGAGATCCAATGTATGAGGAAATACTTCAGGAGAAACCAGCCACCATAGAACTTACAGAGAATATAGCTTATGCTCCACTTGCTCAGTAACAACATGAACTAAAATTAATATCATGTTTAATAAATTTTGTTATAGCCATACATATATATATATTGTAAACAACCACACACAGTCAGGTAATAAAGTTTGGGACAACACAGTAGTGATATATCAATACTTAGCTGAACTATACCAGTCATTATAAAGTTCTGGAGTATGTAAGATTTAGTTACCAAGTGTTGACTTCTCACCTTTTGCTCATAGTACCATTTATTCATGTACATAACAATCTTACTATGTAACATGATTGCTTTAGAACATTGTTGGTAAAAGATAAACACTAATGATATAGCTATCTTTTTAGAAAATTCACAATGCAAAAAGTATAACAATAGCTACTGACATAAATACTAGCTAATTTTCATGAAAAAGTGTACTTGGATCCTTGTGTTGCTCTCTAGAGATGTGAAAAAATACCTAGAGTAGGAGAGCATGGCACTGTTTTGTTGAAGTGTAGCTGAATGACAGGGCTAAGCCAACTTGGAAGGCAGTAAGCAAGGCACTGAATAAGATAAACTGTCATGAACTAGCTGATAAAATTGGTCAGTAATAATTCTATAAACATGTCTTTTTAAAGAATGATATTATCAAAAACTCAACATGAGTATGACTAGCTGCTTACTTCCATTTTTTATGAGAATCATCTCCCAAAACTTTACAATTTATTAAAAATGTTTCTGTCTGAATGAAAAATCCCAATAAAAATAGTTAGCTCTATTATAAACTTAATGCTGTAATGAATATGGCTATATACAAGTAATTCCCACCACAACAGAGTACAAATTAATTTTACCATTAGCCTCCTTCCCAAAAGAAAAATGTTCTATTGAGATGTCAATATTTGTGAGCTGAAATGTGAAAGTGTATCTTATTACCTGAAATCTACACAGGTGAACTCCCAGAACCGAAGCCCATGATCAGTGAAGACAACTCAGTTTTTAACAGTAATATTGTGACCATGTTGTAACAACTGACAATGAAATACCTCCTCCCAAAGTTATTTGATTCCTCAGTGTCTTCTGTACCACCACAGATATTAGGTCCTTCAGCACCACCTGTACCACCAAAGTTAGTACATAATATTATTCAACTTTCTCAATCACAGGAACGGGCTCCATTTTTTTTTCCTTTTCTTTTCTTTTTCTCTTTCTTTACTTTATTTTATACTTTTCCCTTTGTTTCATTTTTAACCTTTTCTTTTTCTTTCTTCTTTTTGTTTATTTGTTTTTGATTTTTTTTTCACTGGCACTGTGGGTTTTGTGTTTGATTAAGCTGGTACCAAGTGACATCAATCTACCATTTGTCCTGGAAAGGAATCAACTTCCCCTGTGACTGGTCTACTCCATAACAATCAACAAGGCACAAGGACAGACTTTGAGAAGGTGGGAATTTATCTCTCTTTTGTCATGGTCAGCTATTTTTGAGGGTTAGGGATATGGCAGGCTGGCAGCTGTGAAGGTGAAAGTGTTAGAGACAAATCAACAGGGAATCAGAGGAGGGAATACTGTGAGACCAAACTTTATAATATCAAGATGTACTAATTAAAACCACAAACTGATTAAAATTTGCTTAATGCATGCATACTATATATATTATAGTAACTTTGAGATGAAGTGAATAAGCAGCAGAAATTTCGGGTACTGGCTAGTATTATTATATTATCATTGTTCATTTGTTAAGAAGTTTTCTCGTTAACCAATTATACAGCCACTATAATTGATTGTGATAGTCAGTATAGTATCATAAGGGTACTTACAGTTGGATTCTAAAATAGAGTCGACTCACCTCCAGTAAATTCTTATTATCGATGAGATTATTAGGTATGTAGAGATATAGCTACCCTTCATGTATACCCTCTGTTTGACTGATCAGAAGACTACACATCTATATACACAAGTAATAGGGAAAAAATTTAAAAATGGATATGTAGGGTTGCCAGTAAACATTTTCTTGCAGCCAACAAATCCCTACATTAACTGCCAAAGAGCTCTTGCACAATGGTTTAGCTGTATAAAGCTAAGAAGAGGTTGTACGTAAAGTAGGCAGTTAATGTGTGAGTTTGTTGGCTGCAAGAAAATGCTTACTGGAAACTCTGTACATACACAAATAAATTTTTTTCCCTATTTACTGCTTTTTTGCAAGAGAAACGTATAGCTCCTTAGCTGAACTCATAACAGCTTACTTTACGTACAACCTCTTCTTAACTAAACCATTGTGCAAGAGCTCTTTGGCAGTTAATGTAGGGATTTGTTGACTGCAAGAAAATGTTTACTGGCAACCCTACATACCCCTTTTTATTTAGGATAAAAAAATTTTCTATTACTTGTTTGCATTCCTTTTTTTTATTAGAGCAGGTAGCTAGCTTGTATAACTCTAAAGCAACAATTCAACTGCAATATCACAAACACAAAATCTCCACCACAGCCTCTTTAGCTACACCTTGCCAATTAGTTATTAACATTCAAGTTTTCAATGTTTTGTATGTAAATAGTTTTAAGTTACTAAGTACCCCCACACAGGTGTTTGTGTAGTTAGATTTTTGCCAACATGTACATATAGCTAGATACTTCCTTGCATTCCTGTTAGTACACTCGCTCTGACCCCAGGCTATGACCCCAGGCTATGAGATGGGAACCAAAGAATGCATGGTAGCCTAACCCTTGAGAATAGTGAACAATTTCACCTTCAGTCATCAGGCTCCTCTATGCAACATGTACTTGGTGCCAATGGTGGGAAGCACTCAGTGGCTTAAGGTCTTTGTTGTGTTGTACATAGTGCACTAAATATTTGCCATAACCACCAGTGCAGTATCAATGGCTGAACCACCAGTGCAGCACATCTAGATTGCTGTGGAGAAGCCAGGTTGAACCACCAGTGCAGCATCAATGGCTGAACCACCAACGCAGCATCTAGCTCGCCTAGAGTAAAACACAACACTGACTGTAGGTGTGATATGAACACTATAGTCTAGAACTGTCCAAGAAGGTACAGTCAACTTCAGACATCTCCAACATTAGACACACTAGAGTAAAACACAACACTGACTGTAGGTGTGATATGAACACTATAGTCTAGAGCTGTCCAAGAAGGTACAGTCAACTTCAGACATCTCCAACATTAGACACACGGAGCCCTTACGGAGGAGAGATAACTGTTCACACGACCCTTTACCAACAACAATGGCGACCCCGCCCCCCCCCACCCATAGTAGCAGTGAATTTCTAGACCAACTCTAGAAAACAAACAGCAAAAGATCAGCCTAGAGGGCCCGCTCTATCTATTGATACTAAACTTGTTGAGCCTACTATAGCAGTACGCTTATCTTATTATGATGATTATTATTAGATGAACAACAACCAGAACAAAAGTCAGTTTCTCCGTTTTCTAGGCTTCTGTAGGGAGTTAAGAGCTGTACTTTGGTATACTACCTACTGGTATGGCTTTCTGTCCTGGGGAGGGATTTTAGAAGATTCTAGCCAGATTTTGCAGAGTTATTGAAAGTTTTAGTTTGTACTATTCTATGACCTTTGTCCTCTCAACCCTACATAGGGAGTGGGATTCACTATGTTCACCCCAATCCATGTGAGTGACGTCATTGCAGAAAAGGTCAAAAGGTCAAAAAGCTGAAAATGTGCAATACGCAAAGTGTGGTTAGGTAAAACAAGTTCAATAAAATTAGTGGTTGTTTATACTAATGTTTGGTATATAGCTCTTTAGTTAAATCTACAGTGACATCAATTGTGGGAGCAGAAGTAGCAACATTCCCATCAATCTTTGTGATTACATCATAGTGGCACCTGTTGCTGTGGCAAATCTCAAAATGATTGGGGAGAGGTCTGACATATGAAATATTCGTGAAGTAGTCTCCATTTGTGATCAAAGGAAAAAACAGTCCCAGTAATATTCCAATGATTTACTTTTTTGTGTACACACAAATATCAGGAGTTGAAGGTAAGATGCAGCAGCATAAATTTCAATGTCTGTTCCCCAAATAGTTTCATACTTCATATGGGCCACATGTTCATCAAGACTGCTGTCTGTGCAATACTTGGAAAAAACCTCACTATTAATATTAAAATTTCAATTAGAACTTTTCTGATTTGTTGATGGTAGCTAATCTTCTTTTTCAAATAAAAACTGTTTGCTTCCTAGAAACACAAAACTTGTCTTGGAGTCCATTGTTTGATAGGTAATTCATCTGGTAATAACACTCCAGGAAGCTTAACTTACCTTGAGTTGGGCTGGTTAATTGCCTAAAAATATCATGAGGAGGTTAAGTTATCCATAACTTTATATATTTATATAATATTATTATTATTATATTACATTAGATGTTTTCAGTTGTGAACTTGATTGTATGCCAGAACACTTTCTCTTTACACAGCACTGTTTCTTCTTTCCAGGTCTACCATATTTTGGCTTGTCAAGACACATTGGACAGACTTTGCAGTCAGCTGCTTTGCAACCCATACAAGTTCCACATCTACTATGCTTTTTTCCTGCCAAGTAAATTAACATGATTATTATTACAGAAATAGATTATAGATTTTCATATACCAGCAAGTGATTGTACTGTGGCTGTTTTGAACTTCTTTGTAGGAGCAATCTTTTCCTCACACACTTCTTCCTTAGTAGCTACCACCAGATTAGACTGTTAGTTACTATAGTGTCTGCTGCATCAGTCATGCTTCTTTCTTGTGCTAGATATTTCCTTGCGGCCTGGTATAATGGAATATAGTTTAATTAATAAAGTGAAACTTACAAGCTTACCTTTCTAAGTGCATCTGCTCTCCTTCCAACACAATTGCAATACTTAGGATCAAGCCTTTTCCTACCTCGTTTGTAGAGAGGAAGTGTGGAGAATTTGTGTAATGTTGTAGATTGCTTAACACGTCCATGAACTGCTGGAAGAATCACTAATCCTTCAGTCTCAGGCAAGCTACTTCAAAAATTATGTAATATACATTCAAGGTCACAATTTAAACTCTTCAATAGCTCTGGGTTGGTGCATGTATAGGTCAAGCTTTCTATTGCTTTTAGAGTGGTCCTGGCTTTATAGATGCTTGGCTTCACTCTACATACAGTGTATAAAAATATCTTATGTAGTGTAATCAATCTATAATAGGTGGAGCTAACCTTTCTTCTGGGGATCTTCCCTGAATAATCATCCACATCCAAATCTTGATTTTTGCACAGGTTAGGTGTGGATGGACTCTCTAGTGTACACACTGTGTGGCTGAAATAGCTCTCAACTGCCTTGCTATCTAACTTCAGTCGAGGACTTTCAAGGTATGAAGATGGTAATGTATTCCAATCCCATGAGGGGTAAACTTGAAATACAGCAAAAAAGTGCTTACATAAATAGTTTGTGTTGATCCAGTCAGGGCAAGTGCATGATGGCACTAGGAAATCAATTTTGTACACATTATCACCATTTCTAACTTCAAAAACAACAGTAGAAGCGGTGGTAGATACATCTTCTGCCTCAAAACAACTGCTGGTAGCTTTTCTGTCTAAACAGTGAAGAATGACACTTTTTGGCCTATTATGTAAATAGGTGGGTATACTTTCTTTGTATCTTCGATTAGCACTGCTTTGCTCAAAATTAGAAAATAAATACTTTTGTCGTAGTGCTGGTAAAAAGGTTTCGAGAAGTATAGTAACAATTCCTGATAAATTTGTACTTTGCTTAGCACGAGGCAGATATAGTATATTTCAATGCTTTGTATAGAGATCTGTCCCATTGTTAGTATTAATACATTCATGAAAAGTCTGGTCCCTATATGCACGTGCCCATTTCTATAATAATAATAATAGATATAATAATATTGTAGCTAGATACATACTACTGTGGACACATTTGAGTTGGTATAATATTGTATGTAACTGTAGTATCTTGTGTTGTGATTTTAGTTTATGTCATCTTATGTCATTTCCTGTCTGTGTCTTATTTAACTGTTGTGCACATTAATAGAAATATTATTAGAGAGAATTATAGATTAACATTTTATGCAAAAAGTCAGTAGAGACTGCTCCATGTTAGCTATCTAGTGTCCTGGCTACGAACCTACTACTACTTGTGTCAGAGATACGACAGTAACTATAAACAGTGCTAGTGACCAAGTGTGCATTTGTACCATACCTTTGCTGTTGGCAACCAGTAATTATTAAACCAGGTTTGTACATGATCATGCTCCATCCAAACTTGTGATGCTTTTAAATTCTCCACAGCTGAACAAAAGTTGAAGTCTCCTGCCTGGTCAGATGAACAAGCTGGTGGAGCAAATGTACAGTCACGGAGCAGATCAAGCAATTGATCACCTTCACTCTTGGTAAGGCCGTGTTTATGATCTCTCACCCACCTTTCCCAACACTGTTCTCTGTGAAAGTCACAAATGTATACCATTGTACTGGGAAAAACAGTTTCTAATGATGTAATTTCAGCTTCTGAATAATCACACATAAAGAATGTGGGGTTCCAGTCACGATTCCATTTCTTTACAATATAAAGGGCTTCATTAATGCAAACAGTTTGTACTATGAACTCTGCCACAACTGTATAACCAGCATTAGTACAAACAATGAGAAAAAATAGTGGGACATCATATAGTTTTGTATGTAGCATCCATTAAGGTCATGGTGTTTCCATACTTAGCTAAGATATCTCTTTGCCATTCAGTTTAGATTGTTGCTCTTCCATATTGTCACCTTCAGACTTAATAAAGGGTCTAAAGTAGAACTTTGATTGTTCTTCCTTTTCCCAGGACTTAATTTTCAATTTTAGATTTCTTGATCAAATTTAGACAAGTCAAGAGCTTGTTTAGCCTTGTAAATGTGGTTTCATATATCACGAATGATTGGATAATATGCCCGATCATCAGGATCATACACACATCACTTCATTGACATAATGTTTGAGAACTTTAAGAACTTCATAGGGGTCTACCATCCCTTCACTAACTAGTTCAGAAAAATATTAGGGTTAACTTTTTGAGTCATAATGTTAGAACCCCGAGTAGGATGTGTTTTATGATGTGCACTCTCAGTTGGGAGGGAGACATAGTACATACTTTTCATTTCCACAGGTTTTTTTACTAGTAAGGTTGGCTCTAAGTTGAGATAGTTGCTCTTCTTTGGCTAGCTGCTCTTTCTGCTTGCTTTCAAAAAATCCCAATACTGAGTGGTATAGTATGTACTGACGAATGTGCAGTAATTTTACGGGTGCTTTGTAAACATGATCGAAGATGCTTGGTTGTGGACTTTCTGGGTTTATAGTAAAGTTCACCATGTTGACAATCCATTATTCTTTTTTCCCCTACAGAAAATGGAATTCCCTCAAACTGTACAAGGGTGGTACCAACGGTGTATCTCCAATACAGGCTGACTGTACTACAAGCATTCTCAGAATTAACAATTAACCTATTATTGTGTATAGTAATGTTGCTATGTAAATGTGTATTTTTGTAAGTATTTTAAGCTTACATTCTCTTTCCCTGGTGATTTGCTAACATGAGCTGACTTTCTAGTACCAAAGGTACTGGCTGTCCCTCTACGATGCATCTCCAAACATTCTGCTAACTTCTCTTTCCCCTCAATGAATCCTTCATAGCGTTCTTTACCAGGCTTAAGGCTAAGCTGGTCAGTCCACTCCATGATGTCAAAATTCCCGCCAAAAGCGCAGACATAATGACCTTTGACCTTTATTACATCATCCGCCTGGATCGAGGTGATCCATAGTGAGTCCCCATAGGGAGTGCTACTGCACTCCCTGATAATTTCGGCTTATAATAAAATATTATTATGTTATCACAATCAAAAAATAATTAATAATGAACTAGAAAGACTGATTGTGAGTAACTTCCTGTAAAGGCTCTAGATTAGTACATGGCCAGTGTCTGACTATACCTAGATACTGTACTAAATATTGTGGGGAAAGCTGGCCTGTTTGGTGGAAATTGTCATAAAAGTAAAAAAAAAATAAATCTTGGCTTGCTTTTTCTATAATCCTTTGTTTAGTCATTACTGTCTTACCTAGCTAGCTAGTATGTCAAGAACAGTCCTCAAAGGGTTTGAGGGGAAAGCTTTATGAAGTCACAGAGAAGGCAATATCAAATTCATTAATTTAGCGTATTGGAGAATTGTACAAAACATCTACTGAATCAACATAGTATTACTATGTAGGAAATGTAAGTTAGTGGAAGTAATAGCTGAGTTTTATGTCTGTGCCAAAACTCCCTCTAACCTTTGATGGATTATTATGATATGTACGTAGTAGTGGCCTCTGTGTATATGTGTGTGTGGTATTGGGGGGGGGGAGTTTGTAGTCCAGTAAGGGTTTTTAGCTACTAGGTTCCATGCTGACATTTTTGTAAACTATATAAATAGCTACAATCTTAATTATACAGATTTTATGGAATCTTCCAATGCCATAACAATTCCAATCAAGAGAGTCACTAAGGCACAGATCAATGACACCATGAGACTCATGTGTGTAAAGTAGAATGAAAGAGAATATTTTCTGGAATGCTGTAAACAACAACAAGAGAATCAACAAGAGAATCAACAGCAGAATCAACAGCAGAGGTATCGAAAGTCAACTTCTCTTCCTTGTCACTCAGAAATAACCTTCTTAAAATGAGAAATTGGTACTTTCATCATGATACAGTGGAGTAGAAGGGGCTGTGTCAATACTTTAAAGACCTAATGGAATGAAGATCCAATAATCATCTAGTAGGAGACAAAAACTGGAATTGCTGATAAACCTACTTGGCTAAAAATACTAATTAGTATTAGAAAGAGTTTTGTAAACAAACAAATGCAGATAAGTAAACAAACAGAAAAATTAACGAACAAACACTAATCCCATCCAAGAATGAAGAGGAGAAGAAAGGATAGGCAGTATTAATGTCAACTCACAAAACAGCTGGGAGAAAGCAGCTGTGAAGAGGAGAGCTGCTGTGGCAATACAGCCACTCTGTGTACAATCATTACATCAATCAACTAGTTATTGTTGGTAATAAATTTTCATGTGGTCTCTATAACCACAAAAATAAATTACACGAAAATTGCTAGACATGAAAATTTAACATAAATTACACATGACCCACTTTAACTCTGTAATTCCATTATAGTAATTCAATCTGGTCACTTTAAGGTTATCACCTGCTACCTAGACCTAGGTGCTATCATTTGTTATTATAAACAATAACATATTGCAAGTAATAGTCATTGAAAAAAATCCTATAGATATGATCATCTCTATTATTGTTATAGACCTAGTCTAACATTCTGTTGTTATGTTGTATATAAGAACTCTGGTGTTTTCTAAACTGCTCCATATTGAAAACTGGACTGAATTATATGGTAATCAGCTAGTTAATTTTATGTACTAGTAAAATAGCTAACTAGCTAGCTACAGTGTAGTTAGGATTTGTGGATTTGCTTTCTTGATCTAATATATAGCTTGCTATGATGCATCCAACTTCTACCATACTCATAATAATATGGAGTGTGAATACTTTACTGCCATTACATGGTACGTAAGATAATTCTTTAGCTACCTGCATATCATTGTATTGGCAACCAGCACCTTATAATAGAGTAAGAGATTGGCTTTTTAATAATTGTTTTGACTTCAATGTAATTCAGAACAGATGTGCTGACTGTCTATATTCCATAATAGGTACTGTGGTGCTAGAACCCACCAACTATGTGAATAGTGGATGTGAAGGGGACAATCTCACCTTCTTTTGTAATGTTAGTGGTACTTCACTGTGGTGGTCATGGACTAGACTAGAGGATGATAGTCCATCTATAGAAGTATTCACTGACCTAGATACTCTGCCCAAACAAAAAAATGGTGTTACTGCTATACTGCTGGCTATAGGTACCACATACCTGTATTCATCTCTACACTTCACATTAAACTCTCAACACAATGGAACTAGGATTGGCTGTGGTCCTGGATTGGACAGGCTAGTGAATAGACTAGTGGTGGTTGAAGGTAAAGAATAATAGTATTGTTTAGCTACTTATTTTATAAGTCTTATGTACAAAACACTAATACAGTAAGTCCCCCACCAACTCCACAGCAGTTGAACATATCTGATTACTACAATGATACAAACACATCTACAGTCACCATTGAATGGGAGAACATGGAGAGACCAGCCACATACCTGATTCATATTTCAAATACATCTCTTGACTCTCCACATGCACAATCACTGTTAACTACTGATTCTACTGCCATAAATATAACATTGTCTTACAACATTGAGTACAGAGTCACAGTTCAAGCTGTTAATTGCAGAGGGAATAGTAACATTACAGCTATCAGTTTCACATTGATTCAGTGCTTCCCTCCATCTGCTGCCAATGGAGCGTCAATCTCGCCTTACACAACCACAACTGAAGGTTCTGTGATAGTGTTGAAGTGTGTGGAGGGTCTGGTACCAGAGGAGAGTATAATGGCAGTGTGTGGTAATGATAGGAGGTGGTATCCAGACCCCACTACACTTAATTGCACACCAAACACACCATCAGGTATTCAATAATTGTTATTGCAGATTTCCTCATAAAGAGTCTCTTGATGTACATAGACTAGCTATTTTCTCTGACATGACCACAGATAAGACATGTGACTCTCTATTATGTAGGTTATGTTACAACTAGTGACAAACCAGGGAACTGTAATGCCACTGAATAATTGCACCTTTGTAACAAGTACGTAAATATGATATTGTTGAATGTTTTACTACATACAGCTACCAACAACACTTCAGGACATGTAGAACTGAGAATGTGGCAGATAATTGTAATGGTGGCTGCTGCTAGTGGTCTCACTGGTGTTCTTTTTCTTTCCATCTGTGTAACATCAGGAGTTATAATCAGAAGGAAATCAGGTATAATACAGTAGGTATGACTCCACCTACTTTTGATCTCAGCTATGTACATATGAATGTAATGTGCTCTTCAAATTTAACTATAAAGAATGATTGAGTGAGCCAGTTCAATAATCTTCCTTCAGTTGAAGTGATGAACATAGAGCTATAATACTGTCATCTGTGATTTTCTATTATCTATTATTTTAGCAGTGAAGTCAAAAGACAGGAGAGTTGATATGTAAGTCATGTTCTATCTCTATTACTGTCACAAAAACATGCAATCATAATGATCGATTTTTGTTATTGTTGTTGATGTTGTTAGAAGGTAATTTTACAGTAGTTATTATTATAATGGTCTAAAAAATCCTCTCCCCATGTGTTTACTTTTATAATAATGTTGTTTATTGTTGTTTATAGAGACAGGATTTCACACCCAGAGGTATGTACAAAAATTTCTGTTTCATGTTCTAATATTATTGTATAAAGGCTTATAACCACTTGCACATCAGTTCTGAGTGTCCTCTACAATCAATAATGATTACGAATCCTTCAGAATTATAATGAATGTACGTATGTAGCAGAAAATTAAATTATTAGTGAACTGCTAATGCTACTATAATGTGTGCAAAATTAACATACATGTATAATTATGTATATAGATGAGTGAAGAAGCACCTGAATACAGTGTTCTTAACAATAGATCTGTGAATAGATCATCAGCTATAGAGGTAATGTATAGCTACGTATCTACTACATTAAGAACAAAAATTAATAATTTATCAGTTAAAGGATGCATATGAATCCACAATTCCACAGCACACAAGCACTCTTCATGAGGTAAAATATTTTTTTAACATTATTATTACTGTCAGTTTTGATATTTTGAGTAAAAATTCATTCTTCACTACAGCATAGTGGTGCTAGCAAGTATTTCACTTAAATTGTGTCATTTACAACTAATTGGAAGATTTCACATCAAATACTTCACTATGACAATACAATACATAAATGTGTAATGTCCCCATTAGATGCATAATTAATGACTCTTAGAACTACTTTCAAACTTGAGACAAAGTTTGGCAAAGACAATTTATTACCATTGCTAAAATTAATAACTAAGTTTATAGTTGATAATTACGTATTATGCCAGTTTCTTAAGTGATAAAAACTTAATCTTTTCCTTGATATAGAGAGAATTGATAATTATTATTAATATTACAGTTATCTTGTACTTTATTATTACAGGCTCCTAGACTACAGAAAGAATCTAAGAGTGATGCTAGAGGACATGTGGTTTATGGTAAAAGTGGATGTAAGGTTAAAGATTATAGTCATGATTCCACTCGTGAGGACAATGTCCCGTGTTATTCAATGGTCAAAGTTGAAGCTAATGGTAGAAAATACACTGACTATGAAGAAGTTGTTACTGATGCAAAAAAGAGTAATACTCGATCAGACAAGTCAAAGGTCATGACAAAGGAAATAATATACTCAAAACTTAATCCAACTCATCCATCAGGTGTGTAGTTAGATACAACTTTCACTACTACTTCTGATGCTCTAATGAAAAGAACAACATTAATCACACATGCACACATAAAGGAATTTCTAAAGAGAGAGATTTTCTATTCTTATTGAAATAATAGTTTTTATTATAAAGATCTAAGCATGTTGCATAACCTCTAAAAGGTAGTTATATAGAGCATTAGCCTGTGAGAAGTTTGTGTTAATCTAGTTCAATAGCTTTGTACGTAGCTATGTAATAGCGATAATATATGTACATGTGTTATAACACAATTTAGATCTATTACTGAATCTGGACACTCTGCTAATTCAATTACGTGAGGTCTATTCAAAATGGGAAAAAATTGGAGCAGCTTTTGGTATATCACAAGAATATTTGACCAAAATTAAAGATGTAAGAGAGCATGGCACTGATTTTGACTGTTTTGTTGAAGTGTGTGATAAGTGGCTGAAGGACAGGGCTAAGCCAACTTAGAAGGCAGTGAGCAAGGCACTGGATAAGATAAATTGTCATGAACTATCCAAGAAAATTTTAAAGATTTATGACACAGGTCAGTATTATTATTTACACCAACATGTCTTTTTAAAGAGTTATATTATCAGAAACTTTACCATCAACTTGACATAAACATTATTGAATATGACTAGCTGCTTACTAAACTTAATCATCTCCCCAAACTTTACAATTATTAAAACGTTTCTGTCTGAATGAAGAATCCCAATAAAAATAATAAGCAATATACTAAACTTAATGCTGTAATTAATGTGACTACAAGTAATTCCCACCATACGTAACAGAGTACAAACCATTAGCCTCCTTCCCAAAAGAAAAATGTTCTATTGAGATGTCAGTATGTATATTTGTGAACTGAGATGTGAAAGTGTATCTTATTACCTGAAATCTACACAGGTGAACTCCCAGAACCGAAACCCATGGTCACTGAAGACAACTCGGTTTTTAACAGTAATTATTGTGACCATGTTGTAACAACTGACAATGAAATACCTCCTCTACCACCAAAGTTATTTGATTCCTCAGTGTCTCCTGTACCACCACAGACATTAGATCCTTCAGCACCACCTGTAGTTAGTTGATTTCAGTATGTAATTTTTTCCAATTTTCTGAGGTGAACAGAACATCATTCAAAACTAAATCAACTAAACATTCAGATTTTACTAAGTGTGAATAAACATAATAATTATATTATATTAATTGTTCATTTAAGAAGTTTTCTCATTAACCAATTATACAGCCACTATAATCTAGTCAGTATAGTATCATCATTAAGTTACTTACAGTTGGATTCTAAAATAGAGTCCACTCGCCTCCAGTAATAGAGTTCTTATTCATAGTGTTTATTATTATCAATGAGATTATCAGGTATTGAGTGTTTCATTAAATTTAGAGATATAGATACCTTCATGTTTGTTGTTATATTTTACTCTCTGTTTGACTGATCAGAAGACTGCACATCTATGTACATAATGTTTTGCTTATAGTTACCAAAAATGTTGTTTTAGGTTATCACAATCAATAAAATTAATAACTATAATAGAAAGACTGATTGTGAGTAACTTCCTGTAAAGAGTCTGTCTATGATCAGTGCACAACTATAAGTATATAATATTGTGGGGAAAGCTTGCCTGTTTGAAAATGGTCACAAAAGTAAAAAAAAGTAATATTCTTACTTTTTCTATAATGTTTAGTCTTTACTGTCTGACTTAGCTAGTATGTATTATAATTATGTATACTAACACAAATCATTCTATATAATTATATAGCAACCCTTTACCCACTAGATAGAGGAGTGCAAAGTTTATGTGCCAAAGGCTCTGAACTATTAGTTAATCACATAAAATAATATGGCTTAATACTACTGTCTATTTAATACTGTTTGTCAAGAACAGTCCTCAAAGAGTTTAAGGAGAAAACTTTAATACCAAATTCATTATTGTGTTCATAGCTACATAGGGAGAAGGAGAGTTTGTAGTCCAGTAAGAATTTTTAGCTACTAGGGTCCACACTATAAATTTTTGTATATTTATTAATACGTAGCTACAATCTTAATTTATAGTTAGCTAGTATCTTACAGAATCTTCCAATGCCATAACAATTCCAACCAAGAAAGTCACTTAGGCACAGATCAATGACACCATGAAACTCATGTGTATAAAGTAGAATGAAAGAGGAATACTGTAAAACAGTAACAGAATTAACAGCAGAAATAACAATAGCAGAATCAACAGCAGTGTACTTAAGTATCGAAAGTCAACCTCTTTTACTTGTCACTCAGAAATAACCTTTTTAAAGTGGGAAATTGGTACTTTATGTATCAATTTTACCATACAGTGTAGTAGGATGGCTGTCAATACTTTAAAGACCTACTGGAATGAAGATCCAATAATCATCTAGTAGGAGACAAAAACTGGAATTGCTGATAAACCTACTTGGCTAACAATACTAATTAGTATTAGAAAGAGTTTTGTAAACAAACAAATGCAGATAGGTAAACAAACAAGCAAACAAACAGAAAAATTAACGAACAAACACTAATCCCATCCAAGAATGAAGAGGAGAAGAAAGGATAGGCAGTATTTTGGATAAATGTCAATGCCAGTGACACACAAAACAGCTGGGAGAAAGCAGCTGTGAAGAAGTAATGGAGAAGAGCTGCTGTGGTAATACAGCCATTCTGGGTACAATCATTATATCAGTTAACTAGTTATTGTTGGTAATATATTTCACATGGTCTCTATAACCACAAAAATAAAATTGCTAGACATGAAAATTTAACATAAATTACACATGACCCACTTTAACTCTGTAATTCCATTATAGTAATTCAATCTGGTCACTTTAAGGTTATCACCTGCTACCTAGACCTAGGTGCTATCATTTTTACATTAACATTATTATTGTAAGTAGCTAATAGTCATTGAGACCCATCCTTAACAGTCTTAGAGATGTGATCATCTCTATTATTGTTATAGACCTAGTCTAACATTCTGTTGTTAGTTATGTTGTGAATAAGAACTCTGGTGTTTTATAAACTGCTTCATATTGAAAACTGGACTGATCTATTGAATTACGTATAAGGTAGTCAGCTAGTTATTTATGTACTAGTAAAAATAACTAACTAGCTAGCTACAGTGTAGTTAGGATTTGTGTATTTGTTTTCTTGATCTGAGAGCTAGCTATGATGCATCCAACTTCTACCATACTCATAATAATATGGAGTGTGAATACTTTCCTGCCATTACATGGTAAGATAGTCATTAGTACAGTAACTTGCATACTATTATATTAGCAATCAACACCTTATAATAGAGTAAGAGAGTAATGCAGGACAGATGTGCTAACTGTCATTTATATTCCCTAATAGGTACTGTGGTGCTAGAACCCACCAACTATTTGAATAGTGGATGTGAAGGGGACAATCTCACCTTCTTTTGTAATGTTAGTAGTACTGGACTATGGTGGTCATGGACTAGACAAGGGGATGATAAACTTTTCACTGACCTAGATGCTCTCCATGTGACAAAACAAGTGGGTGTTGGTACGGCTACACTGCTAGTTATAGGCACCACATACCTGTATTCATCTCTACACTTCACATTAAACTCTCAACACAATGGAACTAGGATTGGCTGTGGTCCTGTATTGGACAGGCTAGTGAATAGACTAGTGGTGGTTGAAGGTAAAGAATAATAGTATTGTTTAGCTACTTATTTTATAGGTCTTATGTACAAAACATTAATACAGTAAGTCCCCCACCAACTCCACAGCAGTTGAGCATATCTGATTACTACAATGATACAAACACATCTACAGTCACCATTCAATGGGAGAACATGGAGAGACCAGCCACATACCTGGTTAATATTTCAAATACATCCCTTGACTCTCCACCTGCACAGTCACTGTTAACTACTGATTCCACTGCCATAAACATAACATTGTCTTACAACATTGAGTACAGGGTCACAGTTCAAGCTGGTAATTGCAGAGGGAATAGTAACATTACAGCAATCAGTTTCACATTGGTTCAGTGCTTCCCTCCATCTGCTGCCAATGGAGTGTCAATCTCACCTTACACAGCCACAACTGAAGGTTCTGTGATAGTGTTGAAGTGTGAGGAGGGTCTGGTACCAGAGGAGAGTATAATGGCAGTGTGTGGTAATGATAGGAGGTGGTATCCTGACCCCACTACACTTAATTGCACACCAAACACACCATCAGGTATTCAATGATTGTTGTTACAGATATCCTCAAAAAGGAGTCTCTTGATGTACACACGTAGCTATTTTCTTAGACATGGCCACAGATAAGACACATTCCTCTCTGTTATGTAGGTGATGTTACAACTAGTGACAAACGAAAAAACTTTAGTACAATTGAAGGAAATTACACCATTGTAACAAGTATGTAAATATAATGATCTATGGTATATACGTACTTGTTCTATGTTTCACTACAGTCTCCAGCATGTGTATATAATATGATAGACTCATTTTTGTTCATGGGAGAAATGGAACTTCTTGTCCTAAACTTAGAGTATGTGACTAATCATTTATATGTCATTGTATTTTAGCTCAACAGAATAAAATTACGAATATCACTGAACCTACTTCTAAAATGGAAGTCGTCATCATTGCATTAGTGTGTGTATCAGTTACTTTGGTAATGCTTGGAGTAATGGCATTTGTACTGGGACTACTCATTGGATATAAATTGGGAAAATCACAGTCTGAAATATCAGTGGGAGAACACAGAGCATCAATGACTAACCAAAGTGAGCTTGAAGATGCCATCACAGAAACACAGAGAGACCCAAGAAATACTTCAGGAGAAACCAACCACCATAGAACTTACAGAAAATATAGCTTATGCTCCACTTGCTCAGTAACAACATGAACTATCATGTTTAGTAAATTTTGTATATAGCCAGCCATACATACGTATAATTATATATTGTAAACAACCACACACAGTCAGGTAATAGAGTTTGGGACAACACAGTAGTGATATAATATCAACTATACCAATCATTATAAAGTTCTGGAGTATGTAAGATTTTAGTTACCCGAGTGTTGACTTCTCACCTTTTGCTCATAGTACCATTTATTCATGTACATAACAATCTTACTATGTAACATGATTGCTTTAGAACATTGTTGGTAAAAGATAAACACTAATTATATAGCTGTCTTTTTGGAAAATTCACAATGCAAAAAGTATAACAATAGCTACTGACATAAATACTAGCTAATTTTCATGAAAGAAGTGTACTTGGATCCTTGTGTTGCTCTCTCTTAGAGATGTGGAAAAATACCTAGAGTAAGTTATCATAGCCCTCAAGCTGAACAATTTTTGTTGAAGCATGAAAGCTGCATTACTGACATTACACTCTATTAATGAAGCTGGATACTCTGTTAATTCAATTACATGAGATCTACTCAAAATGGGGTATATAACAAGAATATTTGACCAAAATTAAAGATGTAGGAGAGCATGGCGCTGATTTTGACTGTTTTGTTGAAGTGTGCGATAAGTGGCTGAAGGACAAGGCTAAACCAACTTGGAAGGCAGTAAGCAAGGCACTGGATAATGTCATGAACTAGCTGATAAAAATTAATTATGACACAGGTCAGTAATAATTATATAAACATGTCTTTTAAAGAATGATATTATCAAAAACTTGACATGAGTATGACTAGCTGCTTACTTCCGTTTTTTATGAGAATCATCTCCCAAAATTTTACAAAATGTTTCTGTCTGAAAAAAGAATCCCAATAAAAATAGTTAGCTCTATTACGTATAAACTTAATGCTGTAATGAATATGGCTACAAGTAATTCCCACCACAACAGAGTACAAATTAATTTTATCATTAGCCTCCTTCCCAAAAGAAAAATGTTCTATTGAGATGTCAGTATGTATATTTGAATGTGAAAGTGCATCATATTACACCTGAAATCTACAAAGGTAAACTCCCAGAATCAAAGCCCATGGTCACTGAAGACAACTCAGTAATTATTGTGACCATGTTGTAACCACTGACAATGAAATACCTCCTCTTGTTATTTGATTCCTCAGTGTCTCCTGTGCCACCACAGATATTAGATCCTTCAGCACCACCTGTACCACCAAATTTTAGTGTATAATTTTTCAAGTTTCTGAGGTGAACAGAACATCATTCAAAACTAAATCAACTTAGTATTCAGATTTTATTTAGTAGTGTGAAAAATGTCATGATCATAATAATAATAATAATAATAATTACTGTTTATTATTATCAATGAGATTATCAGGTATTAAATTAAATTAAATTAACAAATTGTTTCACTAGATATAGAGGTATAACTACCTTCATGTTTAATTACTCTCTGTTTGACTGATCAGAAGACTACTCATCTACAAAACTTCTGCTTATAGCTAGATAATGTATTACCACAATGTTATGTTATCACAATCAAAAATTTACTAATGAGACTGATCATGAGTGACTTCTTGTAAAGAGTCTGTTTACTCTAGACTATTACATGGTCAGTGTATAACTATAGGTGTATATATTGTGGGGAAAGGTCATAAAAGTAAAATAAAAAAATTATGGCTTGCTTTTTCTATAGCTAATTACTTAACTTGTTTAGTCACTACTTTATCCATCTCTCGTCTATAAACCTTTGATCAAGTTTACTTAAAGGGTAACCGACACGAAAAAAAAAAAAATAAAATAAAATAAAATAAATTTTTTTTTGCATTTTTCAGTAGTCCTATATACATAGACATGTGTGGCAAAAAATTAAAATTTTTTGTCAAGTATGCTCTGAGTTATGGCTAGCCAAAATATGAGTTTTTACAATACATCCTGTTTCGGGCGGGGCTTATTGATGACGTAATGACGTGAACGGATGCGCTTTGGCTTCATTGTAGTAAGTGTGGTTTTAGGCTAAGTGAAAGGTAAACTGTGGACAGTGTGGTGGTTTCTAGGGTGAAGTATGTCTGGAAGTGAGCAGAGCAGCCAAGAAGAGGTTGATTTTGAGTCAGAGATTTCCTCTGGGACTGAGTGATAGTGAAGGCTCTAGTGATGATGGTTCATTGATGTCAATGGCATATAGTTTTGAACCAAGTGTCACTGATTCAGAGAGCTCCTCAGAGACTTCAAGTAATGAATCTGAAGACAGACTTTCTAATACTTCATGGTATGATGCCGCCAACTGTAGAATGTGTACAAGAGAACTAACTTCATCCTTGTATAGGTGTGAATGTGGCCATTGCACAATCATGGCAACAAATACAGAGTGTGTGTGCTGCAGAGAAAGTGCACCCATTCTGAGCAAAATAAATTCACTAGAAGATTCTACTATTCACTGTATTACAGAACATCCTGGATTTAGTCCAGTTTGTCTAAATACATGGGTACTTCAAACTGCATATTATTATGAATATAGGCAGCACCATGGTGTTTCATCATCACCATCAACATTGCATGAGTAAGTTTTCACATTAATTGTGATGGAAATAACTCTCGTTTCCACCCACCCACCCCCAGGAAATATAGATACACAGCTAACACGGTGGTGTTGGGGTTGGCTAGGAAGAAACATCAGAGTGGTACTGCCAGCCTGTGCGGTTAAAAAGATTAGAGACACCTTTCAATCAGAAACATACACAGGATTCAATTATCCTAGTCTGTAACAGTATGTACATATCTATAATAATTTCATTGTCGATAAAACCTACTCCTGTGTTCATCAATTGCCTTTTTCTTTTCTTGTTTCTTAAAAGCATTACACAGTGGTGGGGGTGATGCCACTCTAATTACTTTGGCTGAACCAGGATTTTCTATGAACTTCCAGTATTCAGTGAGTAGTTCATCCACATAGCCTATATTATAACCAATTTTTTTTTACTAGCCAGCCAATAAGTAGGGGTAGCTAACAGTATAACTTGCCATAAGTACAGTCCTTCATTAACTTTCGAACTATATGTCCACCTCCTTTGTATTTAGGGTATGACAATGCATATCTTTTCTCCCCTTCTTTGGTTTCTGCCTGCATCTGACCACCATTCTCATTATAGTGTAGTGCTGCCGATCTCAGTCTATAGTGGTAATACAGTGAACTCTCTAATGAAGACCCTGATATGTGGCCACCCCTCAGTTCACCCCTGAAATGAGGCCATCCCTATAATCAGGACACATTTACAGATCTCAAAGGTTGCCTGATTATAGAGTCCACTGTAATAATGCAAGCTACATCTGTAACATTTATGGCAGGATACCTTGCTAGCATCCCATTATAGGCAGTTGACTTGGGTGCAAAATTAATCCCCACACTATGAAATGCCTCACAAATAGAGGTTTGGTATACAGGTGAAAGCTTCTTCAGATCAGAACAAAAGTAATTATTTTGGATGATAGAACTTATCTTCTCACTTGCCTTAGTATCTATAGTAAAACAAGAAAGTAATGTTGGAAATCATGCATGAGTTTCCTTACGTGGCTTAAACCACTTTTTTTTTCCTCTCTTGTTTTCTCAAGGTTTTGTGTCCACATTTTGGAAATAGTTTGTAGTTTGCTGTGTCCATGGTGCATATTGTGGATGTGGTTATGGAGAGAAATCCATTTTGCCTTTATTGATTCCCCGTCTCCACTCGGTGTTGACACAGCTGACCAATACAAATGATTTATCAAGCTCTTTTTCCAGTCCTTAACCAGCTCACAGTTCTTCTCTTTGGATAAAGAATCAAGTTTTTTCTTCAGTGCTGTTGTGTGTGTATTGTTGGAATGGTAGGGTTTGAAATGCATGGTAATAAAATAGGGTAAACTTACACTTTGCCACATGCCAAACATCATAATAATGAGTAGTTGCTGGCAAGTTCTCTCTCACCCACTTTGCAATCTGCTTGTGTCGATCGGTAACAAGGATTCCAACTTTTTCTCTTTTAGAAAACTGACTGATCGAACCAGGCCCTCTTTCTCCATGTGATAGCTTCCTTGTACTTCATTGCTCTATAACAGCAGTATACAGTAAATTTTGCCCATTTATAGAGAGGTATCTTTTATTTAGAGGTCAAAATACATGAGTTCAGTGTGTTTGGTGCATAAAACTGTCCTTTATTTGCGAGGTTATTTCAGAGGTTCCACTGTAGCTAGTGGTATGGTACTCACCTGTACCAACTGCACATCGAGAACAACTCGTTTTTTTAATTCCGTCATTGTATAAGATCCAAATTTCGCAGAATGGCCTGGGCTGTCTGCTCTACCATCACCACCTAGAACAAGTGCCCTCTTTTCGAGTTGTAGTTGCTTTATAATTTTTGCTTGGTGCTTATTCCAAACAGACAATATAGCTGGTTGAAGGTAGTGACGCTGATGTCGGAAGTATGTCCGGCTGGTTATAGATACACATCCCAAGATTTTGAGCATTAGCAGCATTTTGGCTGGTAGTGCCCCAGAATATAAAATAGCAGCAGATAAAAGGATGTTACCAATGGGTATACCCTTTCTGCAGGGCTGGCTATTCCACATGTACACAGACTCACAACTTGAACACTGCTGGTGAATCTGAAGAAAGGTTCCATTCACCCTAGTGGTAATGTTTGTTGTGCTCTTCCCACATATCTGGCACTTCTTGAACAAAGAAAACAAGCACTCTTCAAAGACAATATATTTAGCTTGCTGATTGATTTGACTGCAAGTAGTACAAATGTTATGTGAAGGCTTGCTAGTTAGTAAGATACTTACCTTTCATTATCGCTTTAATCAGTTTCATCACATAGGTAGTCAATGTCAGATTCATTCCCCATTCCTGCTTCTATCTCTTCCTCTGTTTGAGAATCAAAATCACTGTCTTTATCTCTACCTGGAGCCCTTTTATCTTTTAACAAAGAAATGGGTGGTCCAGGGAGAAGGGAACATTGTACAGCACAGTCAGCTCTCTCAGTCACTGTCTGCACAGCTACACAAATGACATACCATAATACTATAGCTATAGTCAACAGTACAACTTACGTACCAACTTTTCTTGTTGCTGCATGAAATTGAGTGTTTGCATCAGTACATATACTGGGCCAACTTGAGTGCTTACATCACTTACTCCAGGCACCTGTAGATAGTAGATACAAGGTTAGGTTCAATTGGACTTTTCAGCTAACTGTTTCAGAGTCTGTGCCAGCTTCGCTACATTCCATCAAATTGGTCTCCAGTGCAGCAGCTACTAACTGATGAAGCATGACTACATAATCATTAATGAATCCATGATGAGACCTCTGGCACTTCTCAAAGGCATTCCTTGTTTTCATTTTTCCCTCAAGGTTGGATCCTTTGGGAATGAAAATAAACTTACTCCATCCTTGTGAGTGAGACTACAGCCTGCTGCTACACACCTCCAAACCATACCTCACCCTTAGCAACCACCACACTGTCCACAGTTTACCTTTCACTTAGCCTAAAACCACACTTATACAATGGAAGCCAAGCGCATCCGTTCACGTCATTACGTCATCAATAAGCCCCGCCCGAAACAGGATGTATTGTAAAAACTCATATTTTGGCTAGCCATAACTCAGAGCATACTTGACAAAAAATTTTAATTTTTTGCCACACATGTCTATGTATATAGGACTACTGAAAAATGCAAAAGATATTATATATAATTATTTTCGCTTCGGTTACCCTTTAAGTAGTGGACTCTGTGTATATGTATGTGTGTGGTGTTGGGGTGGGGGTTGGGGGGGGGGGGGGGGGAGTTTGTAATTTTGTAAGCTACTATGTTATAGAACTAGTCTAACATTATGCTGTGTATATATATAAGTCTGAACTCTGGTGTTTTCTAAACTGCTCCATATTGAAAATCTGAACTGATCTATTGAATTATAAGGTAGTCAGCTAGTTATTAATGTACTAGTAAAATAGCCAACTAGCTAGCTACAGTGTAGTTAGGATTTGTAGATATGTTTTCTTGATCTGATAGCTTGCCATGATGCATCCAACTTCTACCATACTCATAATAATATTGAGTGTGAGTACTCTCCTTCCAATATATGGTAAGATAAATCATCAATAACAGCCAACACATGAGAGATTGGCTTTTTAATGTTTTGACTTCAAAGAAATGCAGAACAGATGTACTAACTGTCTATATTCCCTAATAGGTACTGTGGTGCTGGAACCCACCAACTATGTGAATAGTGGATGTGAAGGGGACAATCTAACCTTCTTTTGTAATGTTAGTGGTACTTCACTGTGGTGGTCATGGACTAGACAAGGGGAAAATAAACTTTTCACTGACATAGATGCTCTCCATATGACAGAACAAGTGGGTGTTGGTACGGCTACACTGCTAGCTATAGGCACCACATACCTGTATTCATCTCTACACTTCACATTAAATACTCGACACAATGGAACTAGGATTGGCTGTGGTCCTGGATTGGACAGGCTAGTGAATAGACTAGTGGTGGTTGAAGGTAAAGAATAATAGTATTGTTTAGCTACTTATTTTATAGGTCTTATGTACAAAACATTAATACAGTAAGTCCCCCACCGACTCCACAGCAGTTGAACATATCTGATTACTACAATGATACAAACACATCTACAGTCACCATTCAATGGGAGACCATGGAGAGACCAGCCACATACCTGGTTAATATTTCAAATACATCCCTTGACTCTCCACCTGCACAGATGCTGTTAACTGCTGATTCAACTGCCATAAACATAACATTGTCTTACAACATTGAGTACAGGGTCACAGTTCAAGCTGGTAATTGCAGAGGGAATAGTAACATTACAGCAATCAGTTTCACATTAATTCAGTGCTTCCCTCCATCTGCTGTCAATGGAGTGTCGATCTCACCTTACACAGCCACAACTGAAGGTTCTGTGATAGTGTTGAAGTGTGAGGAGGGTCTGGTACCAGAGGAGAGTATAATGGCAGTTTGTGGTAATGATAGGAGGTGGTATCCTGACCCCACTACACTTAATTGCACAACAAACACACCATCAGGTATTCAATGATTGTTGTTACAGATATCCTCAAAAAGGAGTCTCTTGATGTACATAGCTATTTTCTCAGACATGGCCATAGATAAGACAAGTTGCTATCTATTATGCTATTATGTAGGTGATGGTAATAGATTCATGAATAGAACATCAGCTACAGAGGTAATATATCTACTTGTGCATGCATTAAGTACAATTTTATGCTATTTCCTCATCAGTTAAAGGATGCATATGAATCTACAATTCCTCAGTGCACAAGCACTCTTCATGAGGTATAAAAAATTTTTCTCTCAAAATTATAACATTAATTTTGAGGTCAGTTTTTGTGCTATCTCTAATAAGAGTAAATACACTGTTTGAATAGTCAAGATGAAAATGACTAAGGATAACATAATAGCTAATTGTAATACATTTAAGAATATTTTATGAGTATAGTAGGATCTTTCCCCACTACAGCATAAGTATTTCACATAAAATGGAGAGAATTAATTAATTAGGTTCTTGAAGTCAAATATAACATTGAAATAGTAATTTTTACTTCACTATGAGAGTGTTGATAGAAATTTATGCCCCCATTAGATGCATATATAATAATAATATTTGGGACTCTTATAGCTAATGACAAAGTTTAGCAAAGACATAGAATATAGACTATACACCTACTTTATTACCATTACTAGTTAATAGTAGCTATAATATTGTATAGTAGCTATAACTAAGATAATTATTACACCAGTCTCTTCAAGTAACAAAAACCTAATCTTTTCCTTCAAATAGAGAGAGTTGATATAATATAGCTACAGTTGTCCTATACTTTTATTATTATAGGCTCCTAGACTACAGAGAGAAACTAAGAGTGATGCTAGAGGACATGTGGTTTATGGTAAAAGTGGATGTAAGGTTAAAGATTATAGTCATGATTCCACTCGTGAAGACAATGTCCCGTGTTATTCAATGGTCAAAGTTGGAGCTAATGGTAGAGAATACACTGACTATGAAGATGTTGTTACTGATACCAAAAAGAGTACTACTCAGTCAGACAAGTCAAAGGCCACAAAGGAAATAATATACTCAAAACTTCATCCAACCCATCCATCAGGTGTGTAGTTAGATATAACTTTCACTATTATAGCTAACTACTTCTGATGCTCTAACGAAAAGAATAACATTAATCACACATGTACACAGAGAGGGATTTCTAAAGAGAGAGATTTTCTATCCTTAATAACTCTATTATAAAGACCTAAGAATGTGTCAATGTACATAACCTCTAAAGGGTAGCTATAGCATTATTGTATTTTTAGAGAAACCATTAGTTTTCTGAGAAGTTTGTGTTAATCTACGTAGTTGAATAGCTTTGTAGCAATGTAATGGCGATAATATGTACATGTATGATAATACAATTTAGATTTATTACTGAATCTGGACACTCTGTTAATTCAATTACGTGAGATCTACTCAAAATGGGAAGAAATTGGAGCAGCTTTGGGTATATCACAAGAATATTTGACTAAAATTAAAGGTGTAGGAGAGCATGGGACTGATTTTGACTGTTTTGTGGAAGTGTGTGATAAGTGGCTGAAGGACAAGGCTAAACCAACTTGGAAGGCAGTGAGCAAGGCACTAGATAAGATATAATGTCATGAACTATCCAAGAAAATTTTAAAGATTTATGACACAGGTCAGTATTAGTATTTACACAAACATGAGAATGATATTATCAGAAACTTTACCATCAACTTGACATAAACATTATGAAATATGACTAACTGCTTACTAAATTTTTGATGAGAATCATCTCCCAAAACTTTACAATTTATATCTGTTTGAATGAAGAATCCCAATAAAAATAATTAGCTAGCTCTATTAAAATTATACTAAACTTAATGCTATGATGATAATTATTATGGTTACAAGTCCAACTGAGTACTCATTAATATTATCATTAGCCTCCTTCTCAAAAGAAAGACGTTCTATTGAGATGTCAGTATGTATATTTGTGATCTGAAATGCAATATTGCATTTTATTACCTGAAATCTACACAGGTGAACTCCCAGAACCGAAGCCCATGGTCACTGAAGACAACTCAGTTTTTAACAATTATTGTGACCATGTTGTAACCACTGACAATGAAATACCTCCTGTACCACCAAAGTTATTTGATCTCTCAGAGTCTCCTGTGCCACCACAGACATTAGATCCTTCTGCACCACCTGTTCCACCAAAGTTAGTTGATTTCAGTGTTTAATTTTTCAAGTTTCTGAGGCGAACAGAACATCGTTCAAAACCAAATCAACTAAATAATAATTTTACTAGTGTTAATAATTATAATATTATTATTATATCATATAATTGTTTTTGTTAAGAAGTTTTCTCATTGATCAATTATACAGCCACTATAACTACTCTATTGTGATAATCAGTTAAGTTACTTACAGTTGGATTCGAGTCCACTCGCCTCCTGTAATAGAGTTCTTATTCTTAATGTTTATTATTATTGATGAGATTATCAGGTATTGATAATAAATACAAGTGTTTCATTAGATGTAGAAATATAGATATGTCTATATACTCTATGGTCAGTGTATAACTATAGGTATATAGTATTGTGGGGAAAGCTTGCCTTTTGGGAAATGGTCACAAAAGTAATGATTTCTTGGCTTACTTTTTCTATAATGTTTAGTCTTTACTGTCTGACTATATATTATTAGATTATGTATAATAACACAAATCATTCTATATATATATTTAGTAACCCTTTACCCACTAGATAGAGGAGTGCAAAGTTTATGTGCCAAAGGCTCTGAACTATTAATTAATCAAATAAAATTATTTGGCTTAATACTATTGTCTAAATACTGTTTGTCAAGAATAGTCATCAAAGAGAAACTTTAATACCAAATTCATTATTGGCTAGTATTAGGGAGAATTGTACAAAGCCTCTACTGAATCAACATACACATTGACATAATAGTCATTGAAACCCCTCCTTAAAAATCTTAGAGAAATATGATCATCTCTATCATTGTTATACACCTAGTCTAACATTCTGTTGTTAGTTATGTTGTGTATTAGGGCTGTCTAAATTATGCTGGCATAATTAAAGAAAAAATTGAACTTCCTAAGTACTTAGCAACAGCTGAGGTCATTTCACCTCAAATAGACAAGTTAGAATGGTGGAAGAAACATGAGCATGGTCTCCCTCACTGGTCCCAGGCATGTAGGAATGTTTTGCTTGTGCAGCCATCCTCTGCTACCACAGAAAGTATTTTTCAACTTTTTTACTATAATTATTATGTTCATTGAAACTTCAGTCATGTTGCAATGCAATTCTAATTACCTAGCTTGTAAAAATATTTTATTGACTAATGTCATGTGTTTGAAAAAAGGTGATTTGGCAAGAATTATAGGCTGACTTCCTAAAAATTATAGGAACTTGCCAGAGAATTATAGAATAGCATTTTAGGCTTGGCATAATCTAGACAAGCCTATTGTGTATAAGAACTCTGGTGTTTTCTAAACTGCTCCATATTGAAAACTGGACTGAATTATAAGGTAGTCAGCTAGTTAATTTATGTACTAGTAAAATAGCTAACTAGCTAGCTACAGTGTAGTTAGGATTTGTGGATTTGCTTTCTTGATCTGATAGCTTACTATGATGTATCCAACTTCTACCATACTCATAATAATATGGAGTGTGAATATTTTACTGCCATTACATGGTAAGATAAATCATACGTGAAGTAACTTGCATACTATTGAATTAGCAATCAACACATTGGCTTTTGTTTTAAGTCAATGTAATGCAGAACAGATGTGCTGATTGTGTCTATATTCCCTAATAGGTACTGTGGTGCTAAAACCCACTATCTATGTGAATAGTGGATGTGAAGGGGAAAATCTCACCTTCTCTTGTAATGTTAGTGGTCTCTCACTGTGGTGGTCATGGACTAGACCAGAGGATGATAGTGCATCAAGAAAACTTTTCACTGACATAGATGCTCTCCAAGAGCCCTCACAAGTGGGTAATGGTACTGCTACACTGCTAGTTATAGGTACCACATACATGTATTCATCTCTACACTTCACATTAAACTCTCAACACAATGGAACTAGGATTGGCTGTGGTCCTGTATTGGACAGGCTAGTGAATAGACTAGTGGTGGTTGAAGGTAAAGAATAATAGTATTGTTTAGCTACCTATTTTATAGGTCTTATGTACAAAACATTAATACAGTAAGTCCCCCACCGACTCCACAGCAGTTGAACATATCTGATTACTACAATGATACAAACACATCTACAGTCACCATTCAATGGGAGAACATGGCGAGACCAGCCACATACCTGATTGATATTTCAAATACATCCCTTGACTCTCCACCTGCACAATCACTGTTAACTACTAATTCCAGTGTCATAAATATAACATTGTCTTACAACATTGAGTACAGGGTCACAGTTCAAGCTGGTAATTGTAAAGGGAATAGTAACATTACAACAATCAGTTTCACCTTGGTTCAGTGCTTCCCTCCATCTGTTGCCAATGGAGTGTTGATCTTACCTTACACAGCCACAACTGAAGGTTCTGTGATAGTGTTGAAGTGTGAGGAGGGTCTGGTACCAGAGGAGAGTATAATGGCAGTGTGTGGTAATGATAGGAGGTGGTATCCTGACCCCACTACACTTAATTGCACACCAAACACAACATTAGGTATTCAATAATTGTTATTGCAAATAGTTATAGAGTCTCTTGTTGAAGTACAATAGCTAATTTGTTGTAGTATATTTCATATTAATCATGATTACATCATATTATTCATATCTGAGCATGCTCATTGGCTCATTGTCATCATAGTCTCATTATGAAACACACACGTGTCATTCTGATTTTTGTAGACAGTCTAATTCTTGTTCTCTCTCTTTCTCTGTATCAAGAGTATAATTATATTTATTAAAAGATATTGACTTGGCTTATCTGGGCAAGCGGGTAGACACTTCAACTGGCGACGAGACGGGATAATAATGGCAACGACGTACGTGGGGACGATCGGTGAATTCGAGTCAACAAAGGAGAAGTTCACATCTTACATTGAGCGAGTGAATTTGTTTTTTGACGCAAATAGCATACCTGAAGAAAAGAAGGTTTCAACATTGCTTACGCTTATCGGTCCGGAAAGTTACCAAATTTTAAGAAGCTTATTATCTCCTGCCTTGCCCAAAGACAAAACCTTCGAGGAGTTGGTAACCGTTTTAAAGGGACATTTCGAGCCCAAGGCCTTGATCATCGCAGAGAGGTTTAGATTTTACAGACGGGTTCAAAAACCTACCGAATCCCTGGCAGAATTCATTGCTGCGCTCAGAAGACTTTCTGCTACTTGTGACTTCCAGGACTTTCTCGATCAAGCACTTAGAGATAGATTTGTTTGTGGAATAAGGAATGAGCAGACCCAGAAGAGTCTCTTGGCTAAGGATGACCTCACACTGGCCAAGGCATTAGAAGTTGCACAAGGAATGGAAGCGGCTGATCTGAACACAAAGGAACTGAAAGGCGTCACTAATTCAGGATCGGTGATGGTGCATGCGGTGACTACAAGAAGTGCTGCTGGTGCTGTCAAGCCATGTTATAGATGTGGTAAGAAGGGACATGCCAGTAAAGATTGCAGATTTAAAGATGTGAAATGCCATAAGTGTGGTAAAATTGGTCACATTGCCCCAGCCTGTAGAAGTAAAGGGAAGGTCGCTAATGCTAATCAGTCTGATTACCCCAAGGTTGACCCCAAGAAGTCAAATCCTAAAACTCAAAACTATGTGGAATCACAGTTTACACAAGGGGAGGAGCCAGCTGAATTAGCACTATTCACTGTTAATGAACAATGTTCTAGACCTGTCACTGTAGAATTACTAGTCAAAGGGAAGCCCCTCTCAATGGAAGTAGATACTGGTGCAGCTGTATCCCTGATGTCTGAGTATACATGGAGAGAATTGTTTCCAAGAGTTAAACTTCAGCCCTGTAATGAGAAACTCACAACCTATACAGGAGAATCAATGCAGGTGCTTGGAGAGTTTGCTGTTAATGTGATATATGAGAAACAAAAACCAGCTGAATTGAGTTTAGTTGTGGTTCGTGGGAATGGTCCCAGTCTGTTGGGAAGGAACTGGTTAAGCCAGATACGTCTGAACTGGAACAAGATTTGTCGAGTCTCATCAGAAGCTAAAAGGGCCCTACCAAACCTGTTGGAAAAATACCAAGAAGTTTTTGCACAGGAGTTGGGTACTATTAAGCCATTCAAAGCTACACTGTCTCTCAAGGAGTCAGCTAAGCCAGTGTTTTGCAAAGCACGTCCAGTACCATTTGCTTTCAAGGCTGCTGTTGAAGAGACTTTGGATCGTTTGGAGAATGATGGAGTATTGGAGAAAGTACGTTATAGTGAATGGGCAGCTCCAGTGGTAGTAGTTCCAAAACGAGATGGACAAATCAGACTTTGTGGAGATTATAGGGTCTCTGTCAATCCTTCACTTGAAATTGACCAGTATCCTCTACCAAAACCAGATGAGTTGTTTGCTACATTAGCTGGTGGGAAAATGTTTAGTACATTGGATCTTTCACATGCCTATAATCAGCTGATGCTTGATGATGTCTCTCGGAACTTAGTAACCATTAACACCCATCGTGGTCTATACAGATATACCAGGCTACCATTTGGTATAGCTTCTGCTCCTGCAATTTTCCAAAAAACTATGGATTCGATATTGCAAGGTATGGAAGGAGTGGCTTGCTTTTTGGATGACATACTAGTGACTGGATCATCTGAAGAAGAACACCTCACGAATTTGGAGAGTGTCTTGCAGAGCCTGATGAAACATGGAGTCCGTCTGAAGCGTGAAAAATGTTTCTTCATGAGGACCAGTGTAGAATATCTCGGTTTCAAAGTGGATGCTGAAGGTCTTCACGCCACAGAGGAGAAGTTGAAGGCAATCACTGAGGCCCCAAGACCTTGTAATGTGACTGAGCTACGTTCATTTTTAGGATTAATTAACTATTATGGTCGATTTATATCTAATTTGGCTGCTACTCTTCATCCTCTGAATTGTCTACTATGTAAAGATTCCAACTGGAGGTGGACTAAGGATTGTGAACAAGCATTCCAAGCTGCCAAATCGAAGCTCATATCATCACATGTTCTAGTGCACTATAATCCAGAACTGCCTCTCAGACTGGCAGGTGATGCTTCTAATTATGGAATAGGTGCAGTGATATCTCACATGATGCCTGATGGGTCGGAACGCCCAGTTGCCTTTGCCTCCCGTACACTTACAAGCAGTGAGAGAAATTATTCACAAATTGAAAAAGAAGCATTGTCATTAGTGTATGGAGTTCGTAAATTTCACTCTTATTTGTATGGAAGACAATTCACTTTGATTACAGATCATAAACCGTTACTTTCAATATTTGGAACTAAGAAGGGAATTCCAGCTATGGCTGCAGCACGTCTCCAACGCTGGGCTATTCTATTATCTGCTTACCGGTATGAAGTGGAATTTAGGCCAACAGGAAAGCATGGCAATGCAGATGGGTTGTCACGCTTGCCACTTAATCAAGGACACACAGAAGGAATGTCGCTTGAAGCCAGAATTTTCCAAGTCCAACAACTAGAAAATCTTCCAGTGACCACCAAACATTTAAAATCCGCAACACGGAATGATCCATTTTTGAGCAAGATACTTATTTTTGTGAAGGAAGGATGGCCAGTAAACTGTAATGCTGATTTCAGAGCCTATCTCAATAGAAAGAATGAACTGTCTGTGGAAGATGATTGTTTGTTGTGGGGTATTCGAGTAATTATTCCAGAAAAGCTGCGTAGTAAAGTATTGGATGAACTTCACAGAGAACACATGGGCATCTCTCGAATGAAGTCAGTGGCTAGGAGTTATTTTTGGTGGCCAGGAGTTGACAAAGCAATTGAGGAATTAGCAAGAAACTGTCAGTCCTGTCAAGCAGTAAAACATTCACCATCAGTTGCTCCATTACATCCTTGGATTTGGCCTTCACGTCCGTGGCAAAGGATACACTTGGATTTTGCTGGACCTTTTCAAGGCACCACTTTCCTTGTGGTAGTGGATGCAAATTCAAAATGGCCAGAAGTATTTCCAATGACTAGTACCACCACTGCAAAGACTGTAGAGGTATTACGTCAGTTATTCTCATCTTATGGACTACCAGAAGAAGTTGTCTCGGACAACGGACCTCAATTTATCTCAGAAGAATTTAGTGATTTCATGAAAGCTAATGGTGTAAAACATGTTCGTATAGCACCATATCACCCAGCCTCAAATGGTTTGGCTGAACGTTTCGTTCAATCATTCAAAACTGCTCTAAAATCCAGTGTGAATTCAAGATTGTCATTGTCACATCGCTTAGCAAACTATCTGTTATCTTATCGAAGCACTCCACATAGTACTACTGGTGTTTCACCCTCATCTCTATTTCTTCATCGACACATTAGGACAAGATTTGATTTATTACGACCTGATCGTGAAGCCCGAATAAATCAAAAACAATCTAAACAGAAAGAGCTACATGATCGTCGAGCCAAAACTCGTGAGTTCTTTGTAGGCCAGCTGGTGATGATTAAGAATTTAAGACCAGGTCCTGATTGGGTATCAGGTATAATTGTTGAACGCCTTGGTCCTGTATCCTATCTAGTGGAAACATCCCAGCGGTTGTTGTGGAAGCGTCATGTGGATCATTTGAAGCCTATAGATAAAACAAGCAATGATGAGCAGGAAGATATACCATATGCTCAGGATTTAGTAATGAGTTCTGGAAATGCAATTCCCGATATTAGTGAGAGTGCTCCAGTTCCTGTTACTTCTGAAGATGCTGTTGAGCCCATACACCCTACTATTGAGAATTCGGCTTCTGCTGATCTTACCTCTAATGAACTTCCTACATCCACTGAAGAACATTCACATGATTCATCCTCTACATTACCTCCTGTAAAAACTTACCCGAGAAGGAATAATCGTGGCCCACCTTTAAGGTACTCTGATACTTACTGTATGTAACTTATCATCTTAAGTGTGGAGGAGTGTAGTATATTTCATATTAATCATGATTACATCATATTATTCATATCTGAGCATGCTCATTGGCTCATTGTCATCATAGTCTCATTATGAAACACACACGTGTCATTCTGATTTTTGTAGACAGTCTAATTCTTGTTCTCTCTCTTTCTCTGTATCAAGAGTATAATTATATTTATTAAAAGATATTGACTTGGCTTATCTGGGCAAGCGGGTAGACACTTCATTTGTCTGACATGGCCACAGATAAGAACTGACTATAATTGTATACCTATTATGTAGGTGATGCTACAACTAGTGACAAACTTACTACTGAAGGAGAAATAATATGTAATTGCACCTTTGTAACAAGTATGTAGCTAAATAAGTAGATATATAATGTCATCTATCAATGTTTCACTATAGCCACTAGCATGTGTATGATAGACCCATTTTTATGTTTGTAAGGAGAAGAGACATTAGGGATGGGGCTTCTTGTCCTGTGTGATCCTTGGAGTCTGAGGCTTAATGTAATCAGTATGTCATCATTGTTGTATTTACTATTATATATGAATGTCACTGAACCTAACTCTCTAAAATGGAATTCATTGCATTAGTGTGTGTATCAGTAATATTTGGAGCAATGACATTTGTACTGGGACTACTCACTGGATATAAATTGAGAAAACCACAGTCTGAAATATCAGGGGGAGAACACCGAGCATCAATGACTGACCGAAGTGAGCCTGAAGATGTCATCACAGAAACACAGAGAGACCCAATGTATGAGGAAATACTTCAGGAGAATCCAGTCACCATAGAACTTACAGAGAATATAGCTTATGCTCCACTTACTCAATAACAAACTACAACATGAACTATTAATGTTTAGTAATTTGTATAATAATAATTTTTATATGTAGCTAGATAATTTTTTGTAAACAACCACACACAGTCAGATGATAGAGTTTTGGAGGACACAATAATAATATCAATACTTACGTAGCTGAACTATCCCAGTCACTAAAGTTCTGACTATATTATTAATAATATTATACAGAGTGTTGACTTTTCACTTTTTGCTCACAGCACATAAAGACCATTATATATGTACACATAAATTCGTCTGTATCAACACTGACTATGTAACTAGGTACTTAAAACTTTAGAACATTATAATAACTGATAATGCTAATAAATGAAAAAATATGACCTCATTTTTCTGAGGAAATTCACAATGCTAGATAATCTAGTTGGCTACATCCATGAGAGAAGTGTGCTTGGATCCTTGTGTTGCTCTGGTGTTCATCTCTTAGAGATATGGCCTATAATGTGAGACAGTTACCACAGCTGTCAGACATAACAATAATATTATTATTGATAAAGCATGAATACTGTAGACACTATGCATTTAATATGTACTTGTGTCTTCCAATGTAAGTTAGCAACATAAAATGATCCAAGTGTCATTGTGATTTGAAAATTCCCTAGTTGAATTACAAGTCAATTCAGTCCTCAGGTAGCTATTATAACTGCAACAATAAAATCTTAAGTAGTTTGTAAAGTTATTCAAATGTGAACACATCAACATTTCTGTCAACAAGTTTCAAAGTCTATAATAGAAACAGAATATGAAAACAGTTTAGATTTTGTTCTAGAAGAAATGCACAAAGTATACTAGTGTCATGAAGTGAGTATACTAGTGTCATGAAGAGAGTATACTAGTGTCATGAATTAGGTATACTAATGTCATGAAGTGAGTATACTATATAGCTAATGTTATTAAGTAAGTTAGCCTAGAGATACATATTACTTAGTGTCTGTATACATATTGAGCTATTATCATGACATTTAACTTACGCTACTAGAACAGTTATATTAATTAAGAAAACATTTAAACAGGTATTTTAATAATTAAATATTAATTTATTAATATTTATAATTAAATAACATAATAACATATGTTATTTACTAATATTATTAATATACTAGAAAAGGAAGAAAGATAGGAGAAAGAAAGGTTGAGGAGGAGAGAACAAATGGGAGAAGAATAGAGGGACAGGGAAAGAGAAAGGGTTGAGGAGGAGGAGAGAACAAATGGAAAAAGAAGAGGGAAGAGGAGGAATAGGGGAAGAGAAAGTGTGAGGAGAAGAGGGAGCAGGTACTACAAGTGGCAGAGTCTACCTGGGGCCTATTACAAGGGTTTCTCAATATTGCAAGGCATTGAGATCCCCCCCCCCCCCCTCCCCCAGTGAACCCCTCAATTGCTGTCACAATAGGAAGGTCAGCCTGCCATCAACTTGGTGACTACCCTTCACCACTGAAGGACCGTTTCACTGACAGTAATAGCTACTGCAGAGTCTAGCAACTTCCAGGACAACATCAGGCAATACAACAGTGCCTTCTCTTTCACTCCATTTAAATTAATTTGTTCTTTCGGATTATTAGCTATATTATTATACACCACGGCAATTGCCACTGTGTGGCAGGTACTCACTAGTGTAATATAATTGAACCATAGATTTTGGTACTAGCTACTTGTCAAGGAAGTGATCTCTGCTGTTTCCCAGTCTATTTCATTTTCATGTCTTCTGATTAGTCAAATTGTTTACATGGTACACCTGATCTAGGTTCATATAGGGAACCATTTTCAATATCAGCTAGTTCTAAAGAGAATGAGCAGCTGTAAACCTCGACTTGTTCTCTAATCTCTCTCAAACCTCACAGCACTGGACTGGTTGTGTGAATGAATAGAGATATTTGGAGACAGAGGATTGTTGCTCTTCTCTCCTGATATAAAGTGGGCACTGCATGTTCAAGAGGATTCTCCACTCCAGGTTGTCGGTTATAGGACATCTCCACCATTGTCTTTTGCCACCCAAAATGGAGCCCGCACGTAACTCCGCCCAATCACCACGCCCAATCACCACGCCTTCTGAATAACCCCACCTCAACTTCTATTCTGTATAATAATATTATCCAGTGGGCGAAGACCCTAGAGTGTCGGGGCCTCCTATTAAGGGTGAATGAGAGATTTCCGTCTACAATTACGTACCTGCTTGATATGGAGCGCTTTACTCCTTTCCTACTAGTCCACCTAACGTGGACACTAGTGATCGGTGAGTTTGAGTAGCTAACTATCTAGCTAGGTAGTAAGTAAAAAAGGTTGCTTTTAGCTGCCTGACTACATAATTTAAAGCAAAATCAGCTGTTTATGGTAACTTTTTATCCCCCATATTTTTTGAGAGAAGGAGCAAGTTAAAGCTGGGCAAACTAGCTAAATATCTGGTTATAAAGTTAGCTACCTACTTCACAAACATTGGAAGTATTATGACGACTACCATTACCAACCGCCTCAGATGCCCCCTTTCCTACACCTAGTATAGCCACCACTTATCTATTTTTTATTTTTAATTTTAATTTTAATTTTTTTTTGCTTTCTAACCTAAGTTTATTAAACTTTCAGTTTCTCATGCCTGTCTCTCCCTACACACATGCACCCACACACCTTTCTTTAGTTGAAGTAAAGTGTGCAAGGTTATGTAAAAATTCTTGTGTTCTGAGCATTCAATGAGCCATATCTCAATTCTGATTGAAGTTTCCTACAGCTAAGCTATCAATCTATAGACAGCCTGCCATAGCTTATCCAGTTATCTCTCTTAGCCTACTAAAAGATTGTCTGCTACTGTCTCTGGATTGGGTTTGCTGTTTTCTTTGATTCTGACCCTTTATAAAGAAAGAGAAGGCACCAGAAAGAAAGCTTCATAACTTATTACACTCACTTGGATAACAAGTGTCCTATTGAAGAACTTTGCAGTGGTTCCACCAGAAAATAAAACAAGTCAAGCTGCTAAAATAGTCAGCTAAAGTAAAATGAGTTTTCCATTAAACTTCATAGCATATCATATTTAATTCTGTACTATTTATAAAGTAGACATGTAGCTTCCGAATAGGGCTCGATAAATTATTCCCCAAATTTTCCCTATTATGCTATTCTCACTCACACCACCCATAATACTTTTAATTTTGCCTATAATGCTCATGATTCAGCACTTTTATTGAACAAAAGTCAATAAAACAAACAAAAGGTTTATCACTTCCTATAACTATTTATATTGTAGCATAATCGTGTTTCAATAATCTCTTCCAGTGAAGAGGTTTGTTGTGCAACAAAACTATTAGATAAAAGTGAAAAAAAAAACTATGCTCAGCTGCAAATACCTTTAACTGGATGTCAGCAGAGCATAGACAAAGTTCAGACACCTTGACTGGATCAAAATATCTGAAAGCTGTTATAGATCACCTTCAAATTTTTACTTGAAATAAGCAATAGCTGGCTTGATACAGTCAGTAGCAAAATTTATTAATTGCTGCTTCTGTGTTGGCCTGTTTGAAGACAATTTACTGGCAACTGCTGTAGCATTAGGGAAATGTTGGGCAGAAATAGTAGCCTGAAGTTTCTTCATAAGCACTAAAAGCCAGTGACTTGTCTCCCTCAAATCTATTTGACAAAAGGCTCACCAAAATCAATGGTGACAGAACCCTTACCAGACTTTAAGCCTTTGGGTGGATTAGAATTCAATTTCCTTTTTTTGGACAAATTGGATGGAGCAGGACACTTCAGCCTGCTCAAAAGATTGGGAACATCAACAGCCTCACTAGCGCTAGGACCAGGGCTGCTGAGAGCATCAGGAATTTCTTCAATTTCAGTCTCTGTCTCAGAATAGGTATCCATTGGACACTCAGCCATTTTCAAAGCTGACTAGATATAGCTATGTGAATTGCTGGCTGTGCTTAGTGCTAAACTCAGCTTAGATGTGTCATGTGTCATGTGATGATGACATTCTTACATACAAAATTAATTTTATTAATTACATTATGCAACTTAGGGATTCATTGATTCCCAAAATGCTTCTTTTTTGACCTATAATGCCAGCATTATTCTCAAATGCTTCACGTACCTAAAATGCTCAAAAAATGCTAGCATAATTTATTGAGCCCTACTTCCGAATACTAATTTAAATTTAGTTTTGAAGGTATGACATCATGATGCAGACCCTGGAATGTTCTGTTCTGAGATTTTTTAATGGCTGTGGAATGGAAACTATCAGACTCTTCCTTATTTTTCCTTATTCTGTACACAAGTAGAAAAAGTTAAGAAGAATCTTATAGCTAAAAACTGTATATGAGCAGCTTGCTGTATAAATAGCATTACTCTATTTCTACAGTATCTAAGTTTTTTAATAGTGCTTATAAAGTTAAAGCATAACCACCATATAACTTGTCTAGAGGTGTACTTCAATGATGAGATGATCATTTTACTACCCCTCTTATAAAGAGTTTAGGTTGGTTGGCTCTCTACTGGTGTAATAATTTTGTAGAGCAGTGGGAACTACAAATTAGGTTGTGATAGTTGTCAGGCCATTCCCAGATACCTTATGGTAACTGAAGAATCTTGTCTAGTGATTGACTTGTTAGGTAGTGGTGTGGTAGTGTAGTAGTGGTGGTTTTGTAGTGGGTGGTGTGTGGTAAAGACAAAAATTTGTTATGACTTCTCTGAAAGTGCTAGGACTAGGTTTTATGCTTCACTGCACTCTTTATTATGGTGGGATCAATCTAATTTCTCTCAGTTGAACTCCAACTCTTTGTGTTGGGTATGTTGGAGTTTTAGCTCTTTATGTATCATCTCTCTGTGTGTTGAAGTATAGCACTCTATCTTTCTGTGTGTTGAAGTATTATACTCTACCTCTCTGTGTGTTTGAATATTATAAGGTGGTATTGTTAACATGTGTGTTTCCTTCTGTTTCCCTCACTTATGGGGCATACTCACTATCACTTGTATAATTACTATGCTCAGTTAATAATTCTAATTATTTTATAGCTGTACCTGATCCAGTTAGGTTAGTATCTGATTCAGGGAGAACCACTGGTCTATCTGCTGGGCGTTTGGAGATCTTCCTCAATGGACAGTGGGGGACTGTCTGCAATAATTTTTTTGACATTTCAGATGCTAATGTGGCATGTCGTCAACTTGGCTTTGACAGAGCTAACTCCTATTCATATACAAAATCTATGGGGTAAATAAAATTATTAATATTGAATTCAGTGGAAGCAGGTTGGAAATTTTATAGAGGTACTATAAGACTGGGGAAGTTCTTGAGTAAAAAATATTCCCAAGTTTCAATGAGAGACAGAAATTCTTATGAGAAATTTTTATTTCACAATATAATTATATCTCTCATATCTCTCTCTTGTGGATTATAGGTATTTTGTGTTAGCTAAGTTCATAATTTGTGAATAGAATTAGTATTATAATTGCAAAAAAATTCTTGTTCATGAACTTTTCCAGATGTGATATATCCCAGTCTTATAGTATTTTTCAGTACACAATGACAGAATGAGTTTATCAAAATAAGTTAATAAAGGTCCTGATATTCTTCCTTCCCACATAACTATTGTTAATATCATTAGCTAATAACTTAATATTATAAATGCTCTATTACTAATCAAGGGGAAAAAATCATATTTATATATACTTGTATTATAATAAATTTTGTAAGAGTTGGTTACTAGGCTATGTATCACTTCATATTTTCAACTGTGGAATGTCAGAAAGTTTAGGTGCTTTTTGGATAGAAATGTTCCCATGAAAATAATGTGGGTTATACTCTAATGCATGCATGCTACTGTCAAAGCATTACTCACTAGAATACACAACACTTTGATGAGTTAAACTAACATTTTGTGTTAAGGCCGTTGCCAACCTTCTTGTCTCCAGTTTAAACTATGTATATATAGGTACATTGGAATCTAGATGCAATTTGTTCTTAAGTGCTACATCAGTTATGGTAGCTACTCTGATCATATGGATTCGTGTCCATTGTTAATTTGATATGCATTAGCTAAATAGAATAGATCACTGCTTCCATTCAAGATACACTGCTTCAATTATACTGACATTTCACTTATACAGAACTGAGGTTCCACTATACATCCAATTAGCAAATGTATAAGCATGTACATTATTCATTACCAAAAAATATTAAACTAAGTATTTCTCTACCACTGTATCTACAGTCCTAATAACTTACAATCTGTTGTACAACCTATTATAGTTGTGGGTTCAAGATAGATGCTAGCTAATTAACTAAGCCAGTTTACTTGATGACTCTCTCTTAGAATCTCATACATATGTACATAATGTTGTAGTACAGCCACATGCATGTGCAAGGAATACTGATACAAGTGATATATACAAATACATTACAGTTAATTCAATACTAACTAAGTACATATGGAAGAATACACTGCACAAACATCTCTGGTGGATACACGTAGAAAAAAATTTACTAATTTTTTGCTTTACAGATATATTGTAGTATCGTCTTCTGTTCCAATATGGCTTTACAACCTCAAATGCTCGCCTTCTTCATCCAATAACAACCTCTTGTTGTGCCCCCATTCTGGAATAGGGGTCCACAATTGTCACCACTATGAAGACATCATAATAAATTGTGTTGGCAGTGAGTTTTAATCTAAAGAGGTTAAGGTTGAACCTCAAGGTGGTATGGTATATATCAGAATTCAGGAAATTGTGCAGTTAATTTAAAAATTTCTGGTTATGGAGTTTATTGAAAAATTTACGTGAGTCTATAGAAGATCCACGAAAATTTAACAATGAAAATTTCCTGAATTACAATACTTCTCAATAACCTTAATAACGTTGAAATTTAATTTTAGATGGTCATCTGAGGTTAGCCAATGGTAGTATCGGCGTCACTCGGCTTAGATTATCTGGTCGTCTGGAAATCTTCTTGAATGAAGAGTGGCAAACAGTCTGTGGTGATTTATTTGGTGCTACTGAAGCAACTGTAGCTTGCAGACAGCTTGGGTTTACTGGGTATTCAGAATATGGAAGTGTTGGCTCATTGGGGTAAGTTTTACTAAAAAATACATTAATGATTTCATCAAGCTACTAAAATTATAATGATCTTTATGTAGAGCAATATAATAATTATTAATGATAATGTAATAATGATAGTAATGATAATAATAACTGTTGCCAAGTGAGAATCTTCATAAAGGAATCTTATGAACATTGTTTAGATTCTTTCAAGGTCGTGGAAATATCTGGCAGGGTGTGTCATGTTCTTCTTCAAATACGCAACAGCTGATAAATTGTTCTAGGGTATATCCCAGATACTGTGGACACAGTGATGATGTAGCATTGAGGTGTACTAGGTCTGTGACTGTTCCTACTTCATCACCAACTACAGGCTGTAAGTTGTTAATTTCAGGATTAACTCTTTGGGGCCTATAATTAAAAAAACCTGCGCACGCATTGATGACGAGATTATTTTAGCAAAAAAGTAGAAAGATGGCGTAGCTGGAGGGGATTTTCTCCGAGGCTTATCCGTTTCCTACGGGTCTCTCCCAAGGTTTGTCACCTAGTAACATCTCGTATACAACAAGGAGAGTCATTTCAGGGAGCTGTAACAGGAACAATAAACAATTATGGACTGATCTAGTAGTTGAGTTCTATGCCGGTTAGCTAGCCTTTAGCGTTGTTATTTTTGTTCGGTGATCTGGACGTGGATGAGGGATAACTTTGGGATGCTAGGTAAGTCTAGATTTTAAAAGTGGAGTGGTAGGTAGCTATAATAATAGCATAATAGCTGGATCATTGAGAAGGGTGTGGCCATGTGCTGTCACATGTATGTTAGAAAAGCTTACTGTTACTGCTAAAAGCTTCGTAAGATGTTGGAAGGATAGTGCACTTAGGAGATAAACTTGAGACTACAGTGAGGTAGTGTGTAACTAGGGAGAAATGCAAAGAAAAGGTAGTATCTTTGCTAGCTTCCCAAGCTATATATATGTACTGTCTCATGATAGCCTCTGAAGTTGTCTAATAGTTTCTTCATCTGGCCACACCCATTAAATAATGAAGAGTGAGCCCCTTCAATATTATGATAATGATGTAGAGAGGGAGATAATAAGGGTTACATATTGTGATAGAGAAAAGGTGATAAGTGATGAATGATTATATGAGTCAATCTTCTACAGATCGAGTGTGCCATAGTTTGAAGCAATTCGAACCATCATCTAACCCTGTCAGACATAATGATGGTTGATCTGGGCAGGCTGCACAAATCCATATGCTCTCCCTAGGCCTTCTACCAGGTACACGTTTTCTTTTACAGTAGTCACACCTCCTGCTCATGTCACCATGTGTTGGCATATGGTCCAGACTAGTAAGTGATATAGGTATGTTGCACCTAGGTCGTCCAGGCCGCTTCCTAGTTTGGTATGACCCAATCAACTGGAGTGCCAGCTGTAGTCGGAAGCTCTTCAAGGTTGACTGGGACATGGCTAAGGTGTTGGTGGGAGTGTAGCAGGATAGTACGTAGGAGTTGGTAATACATACATCAAACAAAAACCAAAATATATATTTGTATGATTTCACGGACTTCAATCGAACCCTATAATAACCCCGAAGTTGATCCCCCTTGTCCACACCCCCCATAAACTCATTGTAGAGTTTTATTGCAAGGGGGCAGGACACACCTAAGGAGGTTCCATCCCTCTGCCTACGGTGTACAATGGTTGTAGCCTGTGGGTCACTTAGAGTTGATAAGGAAGTTACAGGTTTATTGTCCTTCCATACAAAGGCAACAAGCTCTGCACTTTGACTGAACCGATGTTCACCCCTGTTAATGCTGTTGGCATCCAACAATATATTTTTGGGGAAATGCTTCCTATTGGTCCTGATGGTACCGCAGGCATAAGTCTTGTTATTGTATAGTGTCCTAAATAGTGGGATTGTGGAGAAAAAATTGTCACAGTATATTTGATGGTATTTGCCGAAGAGTGAGTGTGTCAATTCTAATACAACCTTTTCCCCTAAACCCATACAGGTGTCACCTGGAGTTGCTCCAGTGTATGGGATGAGGTCATAGAAATACCCATTTATGGCATCAGCCACCACCCAGATCTTGAACCCACGTTTGATAGGTTTTATGGGCATATATTGCTTCATTGTTGATCGACCCTTAAAGGGGACCATTGCCTCATCCACGCTGACTTGGCAGTGAGGAGCATATGTGGAAGATAAACGTTCCCGTATTGTGGTGAGTATAGGTTGAATTTTTTGCAGCCTGCTGAAGTTGGGTTCTCCTCGGGCTGACAGAAATGTGTTGTCAACAAAATGGAGGTAACGGGTAATTTCTTCGAACCTATCCCTAGAGATTCGGTTGGCAATGGGAGAATAATGTAATAATTGGTTAGTACTCCAATAATCTCTGATTTCAGGCAATCTGTTTATCCCCATCAGGATCATAAACCCAAAATATGCCCTTATTTCATCTCCTGAAGTGGTCCACTCTTTGTCAGAGCCCTTAGCTCTCAGCATTTGTTGTGCATATCTGTTCGTTTCCAAGACTATACTCTGAACCAGGTCATCAGTAAATAACAAGCTAAAAACTCCAAGGGGATCGCTAGGGATGGTAACCTTGGGTCCATGTGTACCAGTGAACTCAGAGATGTGAATTGGGGTGGCTGTTGATGTCCATGCTACAAATAGGTACAGAATAGTGACATTTTATTATACATTTTATTATAATTATGAAGTATTTAGGTCCTACATGGTGGCTGCTGAGAGTTGGGTGCCAGCTGAGGATGATATTGAATAGGAGTTGGAGAAACCAAAGGTCCATTTTCATCTAAAAAATGAAAGGAATGAGTGCTAGTTGGAGGATACCAATGAGAGAAGCCAAATTTACCTGGACTAATGCTATCCTGTACAGCAAAAGAAATTGGTGAAGGCATTTCAGTATCCTCATTACCTGTTTGTGATAGCTCTAATATTATTATAATTATTATTATATATCAAGGTTACCTGTGCTGCTGCTGCTTGTGTGAGAAGAGGTTGGGGCTGACTCTGGAAAGATTCCTACAAAAGAAAGTTATGTTTGTTAGCATTTTTACATCTATTTTTGTTATTACTTTCATCATCTAATTCTTCATCTTCACTAAATTCTAAATCATCATCACTTCCTTCAGCAATTATTTCATCTAGTACATTCTCACTACTTAAAAAGAAATCAGCAACCGTGTCCAGAGTGTATCTGGCCATTCTCTGTTTACAAATTACTCTCTGAAGTTATTTACATCAATTGGCAGCCTTCCTGCTATGCAGCTTCCTGTTAGTTTAGCGTTTGGAGCCAAAATGTTAACAACATTCTTGTGTGCGGATATATCCGCTATTCGTCATTAACGTAGCGTCGCGTGTACGCGGATATATCCGCCTATAGGCCCTAAAGAGTTAAATTTAACTTCTAGATTTTCACTTTGTGTTGAAGTAGTAAGGTCTATATCTCTGTGTGTTGAAGTATAGAACTTCGTGTTAAAGTATAGAGTTCTATCTCTCTGTGTGTAGAACTCTATCTCTGTTACTCTATAATCTGTTGAGGTGGTATGTTCTGAATCACCACTCTAAGAGTGCAACTGCCTCTATTTGTTAGAGCTATCTTTCGATTAGCTAGGATATAATTGTGACCCAGAACCACATGCACCTTTCAATAAAGTTCAACAATTAGTGCTCTAATTATATGAAAGAAAAATGAACAATGTGTGGGTGAATGTGATGACACTTTACCAAATGAAATAAAGTTAGCAAATAATGTTAGTAGAGTTCAGACATACTGCTGGCCAAGACCAAATGGTCTTAAAAGAAAATAAAGGGGGGAATACAAGGAAACCAATCCATACACAGTTCACTAGGTAATAAAGGAACAAGTTTTGTAACAGGTTGTGTATAGACACCAGTGGGCGTTTTGAGAGTGACGACTCATGACTCCATCCTTGAGTTTGAGTTATCCTTGCAAGTGGCCACTTCATTGCAATCATGTTGTCTTCTTGTAAGGCAACAATGTCACCAATTGTGAGATTCTTGGGGGAGTGATGCCACTTAGACAACCTAATGAGGTATTCTCCAGACCATCGTTTCCAGAAATGTCGTACAAGGGATTGACAGCGGTACCATCTTTGGAGCACAGAGAGGGATTGGTAAGAGGAAGCAGGGTCTGGAAATGACTTTAATGGTCTACCAATTAGAAAATGACCTGGCGTGAGGGACTTGATCCCATCTTCACTCCCAGACAATGAAGCAAGTGAGCAACTGTTCAGGCAAGCTTCAATCTGGGACAAAACAGTAGAAAGTTCTTCAAATGTCAACTTGACATCTCCAACAATTCGTCTCAAATGAGTCTTCATACTCTTCACTGCGGCCTCCCACAGACCTCCAAAATGTGGAGCACACTCTGGAATGAACTTCCATTAAATTCTCTGTGTGGAGCAAAATTCAGAGATAACTCTTTGTGTTTCTGTTGTTCGAGGAATTTCACCAGTTCCTTCAGCTCTCTAGCAGCTCCTACAAAGTTGGAACCATGATCGCTCCATGAGTGATGGCCTACCACGTCATGCAATGAAACATCTCAAACATGCAAGAAAAGCCTCACTGGTCAGATCTGAAACAAGCTCCAGATGCACTGCCTTGACTGATAGTGCCACAAAGACACAAACATATGCCTTTACAATGGTGGGCTTCCTGACATGAGCAAGTTTGATGAGCACTGGACCTGCATAATCAATACCCACTCTATCAAAGATAGAATCAGGGGTGACACATTCCTTGGGAAGTTGTCCCATGATTGGATGTTGTGGTCTCACTGAGATTCGACGACATGTAGTACCTCCACGAGTGATAAATCACATGATTCTATGATAGCCAATGGTGTGGTACCATCGGCTGAGTGATGAAGTGAGAAGCGTGCAGCAAACGCAGATGCTCAGACCAAATGATCAATCTTGAATTCTCTCCTCTGCCACCAACATGCAAGATGCCATAAATGGACGTAGAGGGAGCAAACAACTTGAAGTGGGAAGATCACAATTCCTCTTAAAGGCACTCAGTTCAGCTGTAAAGCATGCCTCCTGGGCAGCTAGCACAAGATGTGTCTCACAGTGCTTGCTAGATTTCTTTGACCATCTGGGGGCCAGTGACTCGATCACCACTACGACAATTGTGGATAAATCTATGAATCCAGGCAGTGACTCGTTGAAGTCTGATGAAACTGGAGTAACATTCAAATGGAACGATTGGTTTCCTAGGATTGGCATTTGCTTCTTCAGCTGGAGTGTTTGGAGGAATTTCAAACTGCCTTGGCCATTCAGAGGTCTTCCAACGTAGCCAATCAGGACCAATCCACCATAGAGGGTGGCTGATGAGTTCCGAAGGAAGGATTCCCCTTGAGGCACAGTCAGCAAGGTTTTCTATTCCCTTCACATGACTCCAACGATTAGGTGGAATGAGATCCATGATGTGAGAAATCCAATTGCTAACATAGGGCTTGAAACGACACGAATTTCCGATGAGCCAATTCAGCACTATGGTACTATCTGTCCAAGCCTAGACAGAGTCCAAGGGTAAGTGAAACACTTCCTTAACATGGTGTGATACTTAAGCCAATAATAGGTGGGCTCCACAAAGTTCCAGGCGAGGGATTGTGATGCGTTTGATAGGAGCAACTCTTGTCTTAGACATCACAAGGGCAATATCCATTTGAGTCCATCATGCGTAGGTACACTCATAGTTGCCAACTTCTAAAAAAGAATTTCAGGGACATTTAGCCACACCTCTGACCTTTGACCTGTTATGTCTTTTGCGAATGCCCGGAAGAATAATTACGTAAATGTTACAAGTTGTTTTCTGATTTTCTTCATTGAGTTGTCTTGTAATCTTGTAGTTGCATCTTGTAATCTTGTATCTCTATCTCATAATTTTTGTAGTTTTTGCTTTTACAGAGGCATCTGAGAAGCCATGAAGTTATGTTGAAATGATATGTGCATCCCTGGGAAGTAGCAACGACTAATGTGTTTGTTTGACAGCAGCTTCAGCTCTGATCCCCATCTTGCCCAGACTTCATATATCTGCTCTGGCACAGGATCGTCCCAGTCAATCTTCAGCTCCCAGAGATGTTGGAGGAGGATCTCCATAGTAATGATTGTGGGAGAAAACCAGCCCAGGACATCAAATGTCTTGGCTATGTCTGAGACAAGAGTACGCTTGGTTACATCTTCCAGGGAAGGAAAATCGGTCACTGTCAAACAGAAGCAGCCTGACTTCACATTCTACTCCATTCCAAGGGCCTTGGTGTAGCCATCAGATTCTGAGATACCATGAACAGGTTTGGAGTATTGTAGTTCAGGTGAGATGTGTTGAAATACATCTGAATTGTTGGAATTCCACTTCCTCAATATAAAACCTCCTTGCAATTTGAGGGCTTCATTCACAGAGTCTGCACCCATGAGACCATCGTCCACATAGGACTCCTTTACTGCCTTGGCAGCAAGTGGATACTCTGAAGCGAGGTCAATGGCATTTTGATGAACAGACATGTTGGCAGCGAATGAGGACGCTGACACACTGAAGGTGACTCGTGTCATTCGATAGTCTCGTAGGTCTTACTTCTCCACACGAAGTGATGGAGATCACGGTCATACTGTGTAAGCAAGACAGCTCTGTACATACGACTAACATCAGTTGTCAGGGCAATGCGATGATATGAAAGCGGAGGAGTACATCCACCAGGGAGGAATGGATAGTGAGACTAATAAGTAGTATGTCATTCAGGGAGGTGCCATTCGAGGACTTAGCAGACACATCAAACACAGCACGCACCTTTGTAGTCGTGCTAGATTCCTTCCTTACAGTGTGCATGGGAAGGTAGAAGACCGATCCTTGAGGTCTGTGCAAGTAAGTCTCAGAGACGGGTTCTGCATAGTTTCATATCAAAGTACTCCTGCATTGTAGTTTCCAACTCTCGAAATTATCCCTTGGCATGCAAGGAACGTTCCAGGGAGAAAAATCTCCGCACAGCCTGGAATCTCAATTCTCCCAACACACCTAAGTCAGATTTTATGGAGAGTGGGACGATAAATCTGCCAGTGTCAGTATGTGAGTGTTGTGATTTGAAATGTGGAAGGACAGTACGTTCTTCAGATGACAAAACTGCATCAGTCATGGGTTTCTCTTCGATTTCCCAAAATTTCCGTAAGAGGTCATCACCAGACAAGAGAGAGATGTGATGAGCAGCAATGTGATGAGAGGGAGAGATTGATTCAGATTTCCTGCCAAAACCCAACCAAACTCCGTTTCAAAGGCAACAGCAGAGTATGGAGGTCCTGACCGCCAGCCCTGATATACAGCATCAATGAACACTTCCACTCCAAGAAGTAGATCAATCCATCCAGGACGTCTAAAGCCTGGATCAGTGAGACATAGGTGATTCCACTTCAAGTTGAAGGCAACAGGGTGGAGAGGAAGGTCACACGTCACACGAGGTACCACAACAGCAGTGATGTCAATCTTTCGTGCTGGAGAGTATGTGGAACACACACCAAAGTGAGTAATGAATTGCGTTGAGCAACATCGTGCAAGACCTGCCACCACAGAAATTAGTGCATTCTGAGATGAACATGGTAAGTGGAGACACTGAGCCAGTTTCTCAGAAACAAATGATGTGGATGAGACAGAATCAAGTAAGGCTCGAGCTTGGACAGAGTAGCCAGCAGGAGAAATCACTGTTACATTGCATGTCATCAAGAGCAAATTCGATTTGATTCCCATTGACACATGTGATGGGATGGGTGTGGCTGACAAATCTGCTGAATTAGGAGGCATACTGGTAGGTGGAGCCTCACTTCTAGGTTCAACATGTAATAACATATGATGGGGCTTCTGACACTTCCTGCAGTGGTGAAGAGACTTACATTGTTTAACAAAGTGTCCAGAACGCAAACAATTCATGCACACGTTATGAGTCCTTAAAGTTGACACCATTTGATCATGTGACAAGGCCTTAAACTCATACAGGGGATAGTTTCCTGACTCACACACAACACAACTAACCACAGGACTGGCAGTACCTGCAAATGAAGCGATTGGTTTGCTGAATTTCTTTGCAGAAGTTGCTTCATACCTCGGTTTCTTGCTATGTTATGGCTCAGAGGCTTGTGCCCGCAAATTGATGAACTCCAGAAGTTTCTGGTATGAAGTACTTCAATTTCATCCTGACTGAACTTCTTCCATTCGGACATGGTGTTCGTGTCTAGCTTGAGCTCCAGGACTGACTAATAAAGGGACCATTACCTTCAATGCACAGAGGTTCTGTTGAGCCGTGTCATGGAGGCATCTGAGTTCCCTACCATTGCCATCCTTCAGAGGAGTGGCATCAAGTATCATCTTGACATGAGTTTGATGGATGAGACGTGGTCTAATGAAACGGGAACATAGGCACTCGATTGCCTCGGCATAGTACTTTCCAGAGCGAGACAGACCCTCAATGACTTGCTTGGCTGAACCTTCTTTTAGAGCACTCTGCAAGTAGACTAATTTCTTGGAGTCAGAGAGATTTGAGCGATCGTGAATAGATACACGAAACTGCTCCCAGAAGGACTTTTAGTTAAGGATATTACCATCAAATGTCGGGACTTCCAATTTGGGAAGCTTGATGCCTTTGGAGTCAGACATGCCAGAACAGGTCTGTGGCTGTAGCAGTCGCTTAATCTCCAAAGAGCAATCAAAAAGGTGTTTCTCAATCTCATTCTGTAGCTTAATGAAATCTTCAAGACCAAGGGGGAGAATACTGTTGCAAATGTCTGTGAGTTCTGCTTTGAAGTCTGAAAGTTGTCTTGATGTTGGTGGAGCACACACACATCATCTGGCTCTCCTAATAGAGAAGCTATGGATTCATCGACAGAGGTGAGGCACTTATGTAGTCGTAGCAATCTTCTGGAGGCAATATTCTGAGGGTTGGAGGCACGGGATGAAGCATAGGCTTCAATGAGATGCTGAATACGAATGGTCAACATGGCTCAGTCTTCATCATGTTCGTCAAGAATAGTTTGCTCAGCTTCCAGATGACTGTCATCAACATCATCAATGAGATTATAATGATGTGTCTTGAACTCAGAGTCAAGATTTTCTAACTTCTTTAATTGTTGAGCAAGGTCTAAGGTATTTATATCACCAGTCATACCCTCCAAATCTCCTAGGCTGTTACCTAGGCGAGTGATGGAAGCTCTGGCAACTCCTCTCCTTCTCCTCAAAGCGGTCTCAGTTGACATGGTAAAGGGTCGACACGAAGCATTCAGATGATGTGAATCAACAACAAGATGCTTAGTTCAGTAGATAATCAACAAAGGATAGGTTCTCTGTTGATTATCCAGCTCGAAGGACCATAAATGTTAGAGCATCTTTCGATTAGCTAGGATATAATTGTGACCCAGAACCACATGCACCTTTCAATAAAGTTCAATTAGTGCTCTAATTGTATGAAAGAAAAATGAACAATGTGTGTGGGTGAATGTGATGACACTTTACCAAATGAAATAAAGTTAGCAAATAATGTTAGTAGAGTTCAGACACTATTCTTTAGCTCTATTACATGCTATGATCAAGAATTACATATATAGCTTGTTTCTACTCTGAGAGTGTTGCTTGCTGTCTATATATACAAGTAAAAGTGTAAAGGCATTCTAAATAAACATGTATGCTACACAATCTTAAGTCACTATGTAGATACATAACCGACTAGGTAACTGCTACTACAGGTAGCTACATGAAGGAAATATCCCAAAGTCACTATATAGCTACATAACCCAAAGTCACTAACCTCAGTCAGGCTCCTTCGGATTATTCAGATAACATCATTGCCAATTGCTATGTGCTAGGGCTAGGGCTAGGGCTAGGGCTAGGGGTAGATATAGTACAATAACAATAGTACACATTTGACAATGATGTAATCTGAAAACTTTACTGTTACATATGAAGAAAGGGCCCTCACTCATGCACTTAGCTAGTGACTTCTGGTTATGTAGCTACAACATAGTGTCTTGGGATCATAATAGCTACCTGTAGTAGCAGTTAGCTAGTCGTTTATGTATCTACAGCATACATGTAGCTCAAGTGTAGTAGTCATCCCTATGTCACCATTTTTATTTTTTTTGCCTTTACTTGTTTAGGAACTCTTAAATTAACCACTTAAATTAACAAGTTTACTCTTGCCATGCCT